>JAFJYH010000355.1:0-42666 GCA_017365405.1 Cadophora malorum | reverse complement strand
GAGTTCGTGCTGGGGGTGGGGAGGGGAGGTGGCGCGGAGAGTGTTGGAGGGAGTGCAAGTACGAGCGGGAGTGTTCAGGGGATGAGTAGGAGGGAGATCCTGGCAAAGGCGGCCGAAGAGAGGATGAAGAGGTTGAAGGAACAGCGGGATGGCCAGTAAGGATGCGAGGGGTGGTGTTTGATGGTTTCGCATCAATAATTCGAAAATGGCTCTTCCATATTGAGCGCTGGCGTTGGCCATAGGCTTGGGTATTGTTCGTATACGGATCTTCACGCAGCCAAGGCATCTCCAATCCTGGGTAGATGCGTGATAGAACGAAATATATCATGCCGTGCGTCACAGTCCGTACTGCTCAGTCGATTTCAACTACAACTCCTTGTGCTCCTGGCCGTCATCCTCGCTGTCAGCAATCACAGCCATGATAGTCATGCCGGTCGTCTTACCTTCAGAGCTCTCTCTACCTGTCGCCGCTCTTTCTCGACGACTTTCTCGGTGGCCTTGACGCCGTCGATGCCTGTCAATCCTGTCTCGAAGGCTGCCTCACAGGCCATAGACCAATCTACTATTGCCCCTACCAAGACTTCAGGCGTACTGAATGTACTATCTGCAGGAATGAGGCCTATGTTCCTTCATTCAAACACAAGTCCAGGAGGCATGTCGAAGACTCTAGCGAAGAAGTGTAAAGATGGAATATGCCAAACATACTGATTCCTTCTGGAGCTTGGCTGTCATGATGGGTAGGTCGGTCTTTGCTGTGCCTCGAAGGTTTGTTCGTTTATTGAAATTTATTTTGCTAAATATATAGCAGGACTTTTGAACAGAGTCAATATAACATTTCTGAAACCGACCAAATCCTCAACTTGACTTTGCATTCTCTATTATATGTGTCCAGCGGGCTAGCTGAAGGCGATATGTTACTGGCTTGCTAGCTTCTCTCGGAGTTTATTGTGCTGATTTTGTAGCAGAACTTTGGCACGACGTCGATTTCAAGCGCATGGACTGCATCACCGTACGGATCTGGGCTTGTTCTTCAAAAATATGCTCAATATTGACTTCTGGATCAGTGCAGTCCCTACTTGGTTATCTTTGAGAAACATGGTACATTTACTGACGAATACTAAGTAAGTCCAATCATAAATTTCCGCGACCTGTCCAGTCCAACCCATAGAAGAAGAATCGAAATACAACGCTTGCTAATCCCCACCGAGAAGTATATTGCCGTAGGGAAAGTGCTAAGTGCGCCCTAACGCCATATAATATCAAATCCTTACGCCTTCTGAACCGTCTGATACGAACGAAGCAACTATCGAAGATAAGAATGCCACTACTATAGTGGCACTAAGCAAACAAGGATATCAGAAGCTACAAGACGCAGCACTGTCGCAACTACTATTGGACGGATGCCGGGTACTGGCGAACATGGGGCCTGGCACTCATCAGCTTTCATCGCTTAATGGAAAGAGTTTCCGTCACTGACTTCTCGCAGTCATTTGACTTGCCCATTCGAGGCCAGGTCGTTCTCTCTTGAGGACGGGATGATGGAACTCTACCTTTGACCCATATCTCTTGGGTATTCCCTATCTGTCGTTGCAGCCGTTCAGTCCAGCCAAGTTGTCCAAGGTCCACACGAGCAAGGAGCGACCGAGTCTTGTTCTGTCCCACGCCGATGTTAAGGTATATGTCGACGGGGTTCTTGGTCCCTTCTATGGCAACCTTCTCGTAATCTATGGTTTTGTTAGCATGCTGAAATCATGGTTGACTGGACGATTTTACTCCTTTCTTGATCCCTTGCTATCACCTCTTTGGACAATGCTTCTCGAAAGGGATCGTAGATGATTGAGGGTCGCCTCCCGTTTTTTCGATGTCTCTTCAGTCCCATATCAACTTCAAGAGCTTATTTCGACTTTCAGAAGGGTTCGGTATCGTTGTTTGGCAGCTTCGCGTAGTGGCTTACTATAAGTAATTCCTAACAACACGAGCGCAGAGGCCGTCGAAGATTGCGATGACTAGGAAAAGGTCACACGATTGTGCTGGACTCAATCAGGTTGAATAATGAGTCAATTGATGCGACAGGAGCCAACACATTGCAGAACATATGACCAGCCGACTTCAGGGAAATCTGTAAGCCATATAAGAAGGCAGTGGCATCGGAGCCTTTGGGAGAGGAAGCCTGTGGCTGAATACTCATAACAATGCGTGTCAGAAGGCAACAAGAAAAGTGCGGAATGAGTGTTCCCAGAACGGGAGGTGGGGGCGTTTTAGCAGCCCTCCATTAGCTTCCCCTACTTTGCACCTTTGGACTCGAGCCGCTGCAGGTCATTTTCAGCTTTTGTTACCGGGCGTCAAGAGCAGCTCAGCCGAAACATGGCGATTGGTTGCGCTCTCATCGGGCCCCGAAAGAAGTCTGCCTTGCCTGAAGCCTCGAATAGCTCTCAGCCGCGTGGTGCGCAAAAAGAAACCACCTAAGAAGACCGCAGTCATCCACACCTTTTCGAAGCATAGCCCGAAGGACACAAAGGGGCGTTTCAGTGCAACCTTGCTTCATTCTCGATAAACCCATCGATTCCCACTTGAAAAATGGGAAAAGTCCTGTCCCAGGCTGGGGCTATCTTGGACCCGTTTTGGCCCCCACTTGATTTCTGTTACATTCTCGACTTCCAGTTTTAACACGGCAATGCTTTGGATTTTCTATTGGGACTATCCAATTCCGATTCTTGTTCTACTGTCTGCGAGTTGGCTTCAGTATACTCGAAATGCGGAGGCAGAAGTGCTGCGGTAGCAAAACCGCTGGTGGTACTACTTATGACCGACAAGGCTCGCTCCCAGCCCTCAAATGCCCAACAGAGGGACTTCGAACTGATCGCCGATGTCAATACATCTCTGCCTTTTGTTGCAAAATAGAAAGCGGACACCGATGGCTTGAAGTGCGGAATCTGCCAGCCAAGTAGCCTGACAACCCGCTTCTGCTTTGCAGAGTTCTCTCTACCACCATCCAATAATTGTGCTTCCACTGATTCGGTTGGCATCAAAAGCAAGTTCTTACCGCTCTACGACTCGATACAGCCTTGTTGTTTTCTAATTGTATTCAATCATGATGCAAAAAATCGCGGCTTGTCAGTCCAGCTGCAAGCCATGAAACTGGTGATGGTGTGCAGAGCCTCCTCAACACATCGCGCAGCCTGATCAGAACACTACTCCGCCTTCATTCTGTAGCTTGCTCATGTAGTTCTATGTCCGGCGCTCGTAGCCTCGTCATGATCACTCCCCAGATTTCAAAGCAGCAACCTGCCTTATTTAAGTCTGACGGAAGCGTGCTGCAAAAACCCGCACAATTTCTCTTCAACATCACGTTCGCTGAAACTGAACTTCATTCCTTGATCTATTTTGTATCTGGTACTGTCCTTGAGCAAGTCAAACCAGATGTCCTCGTCATACGACAATCTCTCTACCCAAGGCCCCGAGAATCAGCCTGTTTCGTCGCCCGATAGTACAACATCAATTGGTAGATCTGGAGACGTAGCTCAGGGATCTGTTCATCTTCTGCCTCCTGCAAACGATTCGACCGCATCAGTCCACAGAACACCATTATCAGGTGCCAACCGCGAATCATCAGGTGAAGCACACAGCGCAAGGGGCAGGCCTGAAAGACGAGCCAACGAGACAGCTGAGCCATTAGGCACAGCACATCTCACAGAGTATGTCAAGATATGGCGGAGGAACTTCATCTTATCGCTTGGTATGCCGATAGCTTATCTCCAATGCCCTCATTTCTAACGTATACGCAGACGGCGGAGGAGTTCGAGGTTACTCTCAACTAATAATCTTGAAGGCTCTGATGGACAAAGTCGCAGAGTTGGAACGAACTGGAGTTGGCAATGGTGGAAGCCGGGCGGATTCAAGCTTTCATCCTATACCACTGGAGGATGTCAGACAAAAGAAACGATCTGTCAATGGAAAGGTTCCACGGGCGAAGACAATTGATCTTACAAATGGAAATGGGAATGGGTTGCACCCTTCGGCGGGATCAGACAGCGAAAGAGATGCGCGTACCGATTCCTCATCCGACGAAGAAAACTTGGCTCAATTCTATCCATACCATTACTTTGATTGGATCGCGGGGACAAGCACTGGTGGGTGAGTCTAGAAATCCTTTCGAATAGACTTGTTCACGCCACTAACCCGCCGCAGACTAAATGCAATCATGCTGGGGAGGCTTCGAATGAGTGTTGACGAATGCTTGAAAGACTATGCAGACTTGGCGCAAAAGGTCTTTGGCAAACCCCGGTTGGCATCGTATCGATTTTCGCCATTCTTCTGGTTCTGCCCCAAGTACAGTGGAGATCGTTTGAGAGATGTGGTGAAAGAAGTAGTCGAGGAACATCTCTGCCAAGGGGAAGGTTACGCTTTCGCGATGAATAAGGATATGTGCAGAACGTAGGTTCTTCGATCAGGACTGGTGTGTAAATTGCTGATCATGACACAGAGTCGTTGTTGCAATGAAGAAGAACATAAACGGCCACGAGATGGCACATCTCTTCCGCTCTTATGACCATCACCGTCGCCGGCAAGCACCCGTCGAGGATCGAGAAGATCATAGACTCAACCCGATGGAAAAACCTGGACCAGCCGACTCGAGCCTTATTTGGCAAGTAGCCCGTGCCACTTCAGCAGCTCCGTCATACTTCAAAACCATCAAAATCGGTGAAGACGAGTATGGCGACGGAGGGTTTGGCGAAAATAACCCCAGCACAAGAATTTTCTGGGAGGTGAGCCAAATGAACAAGAACATTGATAGCGCCAATGCTCTATCTTTGAGCATCGGCACAGGCATTTCAAGATTTACGCGGTTCAAAAAGGGTCTACTCAAGCGGCCACTCGGCTGGCTGAACGCTGCCAAGAAAGTTTCGACTGATTGCGAAAAGGGTCATTACCAGATGGGCAGTATCACCCACTGGGGCGAGCAACACAAGTATCATCGTTTCAACGTACCAGAAAAAGCAACAGATCCGTCTAAGCCGAAGGTTCCGAGGTGGCAACGCATGAAGACTACTGCTAGGAGATGGTTTGGCCACAACGGCGAGCCTCTAGACCGTGGTCTCAGCAAAATCAAGCTCGACGAGTGGAAGCCCCGGGGCATTTGGAGAAAAGAAAGCACGCAGGAGGAAATTGAAAGAATCACGAGAGAGTATCTCAGCGATCTCGCAGTAGATAAAGAGCTGGATGAAGTTGCCAAGGCAATGGTAGATCATCGGAGAGCGAGAGCAGCAACACGCAGATGGGGAGCCTATGCGCTGGGCGTCAAGTACGAATGCCCGGTTGGGTTTGAGCGATGTCCCGACGACACTTGGACCGAGGAGTCCTACTTGAGAAGACATCTTATCGAAGACCACGGGTATCCGACTACAACACCAGAAGAAAGGGAGCTTATTGAGCGAGAGATTAAAGCTGGGAAGTACTTCGAGCACCATCATTAAATTCTTCGGGCTTCACAGCTTTCGTTCCCAAATTCGGGTACCAAGGCGTTTGTATTTTATGTTTTGACCATCATTTGCTCTATACCCTGCTGGAGCATTCATCGCGTTTATTCTTTTTTAGCTGTCTGTACTATTTGATGTACATCTAGATACCAAGCAAAGAGATTCGGATTGTATTTAGCGAGGAGTCTGGGAGTTCACTTGAAGGACATATAGAGCCATATTATGCCTAAAGATAGTTATGTAGAATAATACTCACTGAATAGAGTTCGATTCTTTGATCGTGGCCTAGCAAGTGATACCGGGCATTGCCGCGAGGGACTTACCTTGGTTGGCACGAAGCGATGCCGGGCATCCGCTTTTGGTATTCAGTTGTGCTTCATGAGCTCTTGTTAATTCATCATGGTAGAAATTGAAGAGTAGCTTCAAATACTCAGTCTTGCACAGATCGTGCAAAGATCCAACTCCATCTGGACAGGAAAGTTCCCTTTAACGAGTGCTTATCACTTATCAAGTGCCTCTATCTTGTTTTTGGGGCTCTGATCCTTTATTATCTAGTCAGTCTACTCTTTATATTTCAGGATCAGATTCTAGATCACTAGTTTTAGATCATCATCTGAGCAAGATGCAAGTGAACAATACCACCGATACACAACGATGTCATAATCCAGCATTGTTTACATTACGATGGATGCAGCTTGGAAATTTCGGTTGTTCTCGCTTCCCCTGATCCCGTCCACCCCACTTCCAACGCTTGAGCCGTGACTCACTTGAACAGCATGTGAAAATCCTCGCATCAACATTTCCGAACTCTGACATTTTCGCGGTCAATTAAATTTTGGCAATCAAGCAAGATCTCGAACCATGGCAAGAAGAAACATATCGTCAGGTTCTGCTTTCGAGGCCGAAATCGGCTATTCTCGCGCCGTCGTCACAGGAGATTGGATTCTCGTCTCAGGAACCACGGGGTCTGTTCCCTTTTTTTCTCACTACCAGACTTCCATTTCAGACTATCAAGACTAATAATAACCCAAGCTATGACTACGCCACAGGAGTTCTGCCCTCATCAATCGTCGAACAAACAGAACAAACTCTAAAGAACATCGACGCGGCACTCAAGGAAGCGGGCGCCACGCTCAAGGACGTCGTCAGAGTCAGGTATATCCTACCGGACAAGAAAGAGTTTCCCTTGATATGGCCGGTCTTGAAGAGAGTTTTTGGTGATGTCAGACCTGCTGCGACGATGATTCAGGCAGAGCTTATGAAGGATGAGATGAGGATTGAGATTGAGGTGACGGCGAAGAAGGAGCACAGTGACGGGCTTGGTGCGCCATTGTGAAGGCACAAGAGGCAAAGATCTTCAGGACTACGAAGTAAGAAAGTTGAGCAGACTCAGGCTTAAAAGTGCGTTGAAAGCTAATTGTGGATTAGACGTCATTAAAAGCGATTGGATGGTGGGATTTGACAGTATCGTGAGGTTGAAGTGACGGATCGTGGTCATTGCGTTGCGTTATTTGTCCAGCAGAACATGAGTCGAGCTACAAACGAGGCCAATCCGGGAGCTTTCCGCCTATCAAAATACTGGAGAGATAGCCGGAGAGTTTGACGGAGAGTTCGAAGGACATTTATGCCTATGGTGATATTGTCCCCACTCGCCACCCCGCAACGCTACTTCTCAAAGTATGTTACTTTAATGTTACGGAGCCTCTTCTTTTGCTGTGGTTCGAGCATTACGAAGCGGCGTGAACAAACTTTTTTCAAAAAATGACAGTCATTCAATCACGGACTCACCCAAACATGCCATCTCAATTATCACAGTGCAGCGAAGAAGGACGCAAGATTACGTCAGAACGTAGCAACCAAAAATGGCGGTCCAAAAAGTGGTGATCTTTTACAAGACAGTCAAGACCTCAGAATATGAAGAAAAGTCCAAAAGATTGGCCTGCCACCTCACAGTAATGACCGTGACAGGTTTCGGGGTCTCATTGGCGGTCGCTAGTGAAATCGCGGGAGTGTGAGATAATTGGCACCAGGAGGCGTTGACGAGGTTCACGATGTTTCAACCCGCGTTTCTGATGTTTCTGCACCCGAGCGACAAAACACCACCCGATGTCCGCAACGATTTAGTTTCGTGGCATGGGCCTGTTCCAATGTTTCTGAGCATCGCGATTGGGGGACCTGTGTCTGACCTCTGTATCGTCTGATAGGTGCCGTCGAATTTGCGTTTGCGGAACTCATCCTCCCCCGTCCTAAGTCGTCGATAGGATCGCTGGGCAAGGGACGGTTCACTTGCCGAATGATGCCCTGACATGGCGTGAATCCACACGATCCTTTTCGGGAGATCAGTGCTTGGGTTATGTGCATCTGGTGCCCATTTTGGATACTTCCTTCCATTTGCATCCCAAGTCTGGCTCGACGTCGTCTCCAACATCGTCAACCTCAATGTCAATCCCAAAGGCAGCAGGCTGTCAATATGTTCTTATCTTCTCGTAATGATGTTATTCTAATTGTTTTGACGTTATTACTACAATCGGCGGTTTCGCAGAGGTTACAAGAGAAGATCGACAAGCTTCCTGAATGCTCGAATAATTGCATCGCTTTGGCAGCAGAAGCTGCTGGCTGCGCCGCGGATGATTTTGCCTGTCAATGTCAAAAATCAGACAGCATCATTGGAGTTGTTGGAAGTGTCTTGGGTTCAGTCACATCACAGAACAAATGTTTAATGAGTGATTGTGGTGTTGTGAGCGCTACAAGTGAGTTCAACTGAAGATACCTTCATCTGATCTGATCTTTTCTGACATCCATAGGTGCCCAAGTACTCTTTAGGCAGATATGTAGTCTTCTCAAGGATACCACAACATCTTCTACCTCAGCTGCTCCTACCGAGAGTACTCCTGCAGCAGCAGCACCCGTTGCTGCGCCGCCAGAGACGACAACACCACCTCCAGTCGCCGAGCCATCTGCAGAACCTACCGTGGACTTCACGGCTCCTCCTGCTGATTCAACACCAACCGAACAAGCACCTGCTTTAACTTCAACCACAACTACTCCGGAACCGGTCGTTGAAAGTACGACAAGTGTACCCCCAACCACTTCAAGTATTCCAGTACCAGCATTTACATTACCTCCACAAACTACCCTTCCATCGACAACATCAAGTCCACCGCCTACGACATTCTCAACATTAACGCCCTCAACAATACCAGTTACTTCATCTTCAACACCAGCAGTGCAAGCATCTGTCGCGTCCACAGTCTCCTCAGTCTCTTCGTCAACATCGACTTCAACGACTTCCACAATTCAAGCCGCCCTAATGCCCTCATCAACAACGGCTGCACCCTTCATCGACCAAAGCGAAACCCGCCTTCTCCCATCAGTCTCACCAACAGGAACATCGTACCAAGCCGAAGCCAACCAATCCACTCCCACCGCCCAAAAAATGACCACAAAGCGCATGTCCCCCGCAATAATCGCCGCCATCGTTCTCGGCGTTCTCTCCTTCGTCATCCTCTGCACGTTTGTCTTTGTCCTCTTCCGCCGCCGTCAACAATCGATGAAGAAGAAACGAGCAATCAGCACGATGACTGCGATGAGTAGAAAGAGTGGCGAGGAGATCACTATATATCTTGATTTGGGAGAGGAGGGCAGAAACTATGGTGGGACAGGAGCTGCGGGGAAGAACAGAGTGACCTTCAGAGAGAGTAATGTTGGTGCTGGGAAGAAAGTAGAGAGGGCAAAATCGATACCGTTGAATGTGCCGCCTAGCCTGCCAATGGTCGAGACCGGACGAGGATTCAATTTCAGGTTCAACTTGAGGGGCGGCCTAAGTTCACATCCGAATCCCTGAAGAGAAGCTTCAGTATTGTTCAAGACGAAAAGATCACCATTCGCCTCAGCTGAAAGAAGCTATCAGCTCTGAGGTCCTCGAGCCAGTACTTAGTCAGTCATAGGCGAGCATTGAATTCGCCTTATCGACAAAACCCCTAGTTGACGGTTCATTATAAAATACAGCTGGCTAGCACACTGCACTCACGCATGCGAGCTCTCGCCCATGCCCATGTGATCGTGGGACACGATATTTCCAGGGAATCCAAGGCTCGCAACACCCATACTCAGCGCGCCCCCTGGGTCGAAGGGCGACCAGCACTACCATAAATCACTGCGGGGGAATTTGTACCTTCGAATCGGCCATGTATTGGTGACGGAGATGGGCAAATTAGAAATGCAGCAACGCAAGTCGAGGAATGTATTCGAATGACCGACTGTATATGAAGTAGCATAGATATTTACGCTCAGAGTAGGTACATGCAAAACATATGAATTTGTCTATTACTTTTGCTTGACAGCATTGTGCCCACTATGCATTGCTCTACAATCTTCAATGGATCCGTGTCACATGTTCAATATATTCATGTCACATTTTCACAGCACAACGTCGCACAATATCCCTCCCTATATTTTACCAGGAGATAAGTGGGGCTTAGATCATATGGTGCTTGAAGTGGTCAAGTGATTAATCGACCTATTCCTTGTTCGTTGCTAGCCGAGAAAAAAAGTAAACAAGAACCTTACGAATCAGCGGCATTGCCAGCAATAGTGCACAAGCTACCACGGTTTGAGCGTCGGTCTCCATGAATGATGGGTTTGCTAGATAAATCAGCCACCACGACTAGTTGTGGTGTCAAGCAATCGAAAACGCAGCTTCGAAGAGGAGCAAATATTTCCATCAAAGTACGTTGACAACGCACATGCTTTGAAACACTTAGAGAGTACTGGTTGTCGGCAAATATAATTGGAACAGTAAAGCGGCAAGTAAGAGGAAAGACGGTCTTGCCATCAGCCACTTTTGCCCTGTTTGGCATCTTGGCAAGCCTTCGGTTCTCAGCTCTTTCAGTCCTTGCCCCCCTTTTCGTGTGAAGGTCAAAAGCCCAATTCAAAATTTTCTACCTCGCCATCTCTAGAATTCATATCTCGGGCTCAATACTGGTTTCATTTAGCCTATTTCTATAAGACATGGCAATGGATCCCTCTCCCGTCAGACTTCACAGGGAGCTAAACGCCGAGAAGCTCGAATTCCGTCTACTCGAATTCAGCCCACAGGCAAAGCAATCTGATCTCATACATTTTGATCTCATCTATGCCATCCTTCTTGATCCTCCTGAGTACGAAACATTATCCTACACTTGGGGAGCTCCGCACGAAGGTCTCCCGCCAGAGTGGGACGATCCAGAGCCAAGCATCCCGATCAGCCTTAACGGCACGGTTCATCATATCCACCACAACCTCGCAGCCTTCCTTCAAACTTTTGCTACATTAGCCACAGACGGCAAGCCGAGACGCATTTGGATCGACGCCTTATGTATTGACCAGACTAGCGCACTCGACAAAGCATACCAGCTGCCTCTTATGGGCAAGATATACAGCTCTAGTCAGCGTACGATTGTCTGGACCGGTCCACCTACCGACGATAGCTCCCTTGCAGCAGATACTATAGCCAAGTGGGCCAAGTTATGGCAAATACGTCCAGTCTCCCTAAAAGAACAGTTTATCAGCCCAGACGATGCTATCATCTACGAATTCTTTTTGCAGGGTGAGATCGCAGTACCACATGTGGAACAACGACTGGCTGCCGTCGTTAACTTCTTCCTCCGGAATTGGTGGCGGCGCGCTTGGATCGTTCAAGAAGTCGTCTTGTCAAAGTCTGTGGTGTTTTACTTTGGGGACTCAGTCGAGCAGACAATAGACTTTCGCGATGTGGCAAGCGTTTGGCGACTTGTGTCCCAGCACTTCGCTATGAGCGACATGTCGCGGAAAGGAGCTTGGTCTGGAATCTTTTCCAGGGATGCAACTCTCGCTCGTTTGCAGGATCTCCACGATGTGCTGTATACAGTAGGTAATGCAGCTTGGAGATGTCAGCGAATCAACAATCTGCTAGAAAAGTTGACGATGATTAGCAAGAATGAATCGCCTAAGCTCGTTCTACGGACCAACGACGCCGAAAATCATGACCCAGATGGGGAGTGGAAACTCACCATGTACAACGATGAAGAGCCGGTTGACGCAGCTGCAACACTCAAACCCATCTTCCCAGACCTGCCGGATGCGCTTTACGAAATTGCGTCAACACAAGCGAAAATGCCTCACGACAAAATCCATGCTGCTCGTTGCATCGCACAGAAATCAGATTTTGTGGCAGTTAACTACGAGCAGCCTGCTGATAACTTCTTCACTGACATCACAAGGCTCTGGATAGAGCGAGAGCATGATCTGGATATCCTCGACTATTGCACCTTTGTCCAGGGTTCGAATCTACCAAGTTGGGCAGTAGATTGGAGTCGACCTTCACATCGTGTTCCCTTTCCAAAGAAGAGAAGACTCTGTCTAGAGAAGTCTGTATACACATGTCCATTAATCGAGGCAGAAACATTTGCATCTTTCACCGAGGACGGCTCTGTCATGGTCAGCAAGGGATTCATCCGTGACATCGTCTCTTTCGTTGGACGCAAAAGCATGGACGAAGAAGCTGAAGTTCAGCGGATGCTGCAATTCAAGTCGTTCGACAAATTATTCTCATTCAGCAAAACTAAGCACAACAATGACCAAACAAGACTCGACGACATAAACTCTTGGCTACACGATTGGATCTCAACCCTCAAAACGGAGCCTAAAGTCGTCAGAGGATTTCAGAACCCGCGAACAGGCGAAACGAATTTCTTCTACGTAACTTTTGATCAAAGTCTGCAACAGGCTCTTCGCAGGACGCTCATGGCTGATGTGCTGCTCGGTGACGATCATGAAGTTCTTGGGAGAACATCATCAAACGCGGAAGCTGGCTGGGAGCCCTACCTCAGTCGGGCTGTGACATCGACTCTCCCAGGCAGGACATTCTTCGCCACGGAGCTTGGGCTCATGGGACTTGCTCCCATTGAAGTACAGGTTGGGGACAGAGTGTGTTCCATTATTGGAAGGGAAACGCCGCTTGTGCTGAGGAAGGTCGATGAGCGGTATTGGAACTTGGTTGGGGAATGCTATGTGCATGGGATCATGGATGGGGAGGTGTTGAGTTGTGAGAGGCTGGAAAGGGGGAGTCCCGGGAAATTCGAGGTCCCCATCAGAGATTTTGAGATCAAGTGATAGATTTTGCACTGTACTTATGGTTTCTTTTCTCGTTCGGTCGGATTTCCAGAGTATCTCTTGCAATTACTGATCATGTCTGCGTTTAATTAGGGAACAGAACAGAACAGAAAATCAACAGTCTACATACGGAAATGATCATCAACGTAGGCATTACTGCATGCCTACAGGACTCACTGTGGAGCTGCAGGAAGACCGAAGTTTTGTACACTATGGGAATGAACCCGTCTGCTCATCCTACCAAGCACTCCTACTTGGTTCTACCCTCAGTCCCCACTCTATCATCATAACTTCACTTCTTTCTTGTTTTTCCCCTCAGCATCCTTCCCCCAAAGCTCATCCCACGGAACGCGATGCTTCAAATGATCCGGTCGACTAGGCACGCCCACCTTATGATGCTCGCACGTACAGAGGATAGTCTTGCCGTCTTGCGTCGTCATCGTACCGCGGATCATGGCCATTGTCTTTCCGACCTGCATGGCCTGGCTGTGGATGCGGACTGTGGTGCCTGTGGAGGCTGTCAGAAGACAGATGGCAAAGCGAGGGAGGTGAAGGAGTGGAGTGGAGTGGAGTGGAAATGAGGTACGAGGAAGGGCTAGAAAGGACAGGGAACGTACCGACGGGGATAGCGCGTAGGTAGCTGATGTTCAGCGTTCTTGTTACACCGCCGAGGAAACTGGATTGACTTTTTCAGTGATTCTGTTTCATGGGTGGAAAAGAGGGAGGTAGACGTACTCCCAGAATCCTGGCTTAGCGAGAGGACCTAACGCCGTAGTCGTGCACATATCGAAGATCACACCTGCTGCACCACCATCTAACTGCCTGTCAGTACCAAGAGCCGTAGATCTTCCAACATCAATCGTAGGATTTGGATATGTAGTAAAACAAGAGGGTAAAGCAAGGGATAAAGAACATCTTTTCGCGGTTTCTTTAGAGAATCATCGTGTAGCATCGCGTCAAGACGGAAGAGGTAAAAGAAGAAGAGCTTCATGATACAGGACTGAACAGACGGATTTACTCACGCATAACACCATTGACATTCGAATACCTCGCATCGATATGGAACTCGAAAGTCACAGTGCCTTCAGCTGAAGCGTCGATCAGCTTGACGTTCTCCATGATGTGTCGGTCGAAGCCGGTGAAATCGGTGGCTTTGGCTATGAGCAGGTAGCTGAGTTGTTGTTAGTATACAATTTTGCCTTTGCATGAGAATTCAACGCGGAGAGACAATCTGCGGTATTGACTTGTAAAAGGGGTTGAAGCGAGACTGGGGTGGGTGCTCTGGAAGCGAGAACAGAGAGACGGGGACAATTCGAGCAATGGAAAATGAGAGTACGTAGCGATATTATACCTTGCTTAAGAGCATAATAAAAGGATCAAACAGTTCGCTGGAATGGGAACTTATTACAGCAAGCTGCCAACATACCGCTCAAAGATAGCCTCCACGGCCTTCATGGCCTTGGCACGTGATGCCTCCGCATCTTCCGTCATCTTTGCTGCGTTCTCTCGGTCTGTCTTCCAATTCTCTTTCCCAATCTCAATCCCAATATCAAAGCATCAGCATGTCTATCCAGGGAGTCTATTCCTCGATGATAATTCGTGGTGCGTATGCGGGAAGCTTCATCAAAGACGGATATCCTCAAGGGAATAGTTCATTCTCTTTGCCTCGGCCTCGGCTGACGGTGGGAGTCTCGATGCGGCCTCAAAATTGAGGCATAAACTTCAACCCCTTTTTATCTCGCTTGATGTGATAAGACAACCCCACCACAATGAACCAGCCTCGCACACAAACTCGTCAACAGTCCCTTCATGTCTCATCCCGAGATCGCAATTGAACGAAGGAACTCTGTAAAATTCGCGTATCTCAGAAGAAGGTACAGGCGTATTCCTAATTGGATGTCCGATGTGCTTGATGCCGCTGAAAAAAGCTTATTACAGGTCAGGGAAGTGAGAATGGGAACAGTTTGTTGAAGTGAATTGAAAGATTTGTTAGGATATCTGGTCTAGTTCTATTCTGCGAAATCCGGGGAAGACCATGACTTTACCAGATCTGAACTGTACATGATTGAAAGGTAATCTGGCAAGGTGCATTAGGCAGAGCACCTTCCGAGACGAAGAACAGTGTTTCACTGGGCTGGTTTGTTTACTTTGGCGGTTCGAGTTGTTCAATGGACTCACCATGTCTCTGTTGAGTGCGCGCTAAAGCTACGGGTACACTGAATTTCGTCAATTCTTGACTTGGTTGGTTCTTGCAGATTGAACAAGAAGCCATTGAGTCCAGCATTTTCCTATCTCAGTGAGTTGGGACGTACGAATGCATGCACTGAACAAAAGCTCCCAGTTCCGTATACCACTGAGAATCAAGCTCATGCTGATGACCTAGACCGGCTCTGCTAGCCAGCGTTCTATCTCTCCCTAGATGGCGCAGTACACCACGAATTAGAATAGGTTCTGCTTGACACTTACCGCGGTAGTTAATATGACAATGTCCCTATCCTAAAATCAGACGATGAAAATGTCCTCATCCTCACACTCTTCAAAAAGAGCTTCCCATCCTGGGCCGCACCCAGTATCGACAGTTGCCAGAAAACATCCAGTCCGATGAAACACGTCCTCGCCAGTACTGTCACTCTCACACCGTTCTAAGATAAGACCATGCCCCTCATGGTACCCCTTCTCATGAATCCGCACGCCTACCAATAAAGCCCACGTAGACTCCATGAACCGCATCTCTTCGTCCTTGGCGCGACCCTTCTAATCACTCATGTGTCTAGGGCCACGCCCTTCTCCTCCTTCTTCAATTTCCCGGATATCCATAAATGAAACCACCCAGCCGCCACCCCGAAGAGACATTTCCCCATTCTTGATCTCTCCCTGTAAAACAGGCCCACGAATGCAGATCCAATCTCCTTTCAGACGTTTAGCAACACTTAAATCTAGATCTGGAACCAGGTCAATAAAGGTCCCTACGACTTGGGTTTTCATTTCCAGTGCATCATAATCCGTCGAAGTCAGGAACGTAACATTGCCATCCAGCGACGCCCAAGACCACGAAGGCGCTCTATACATAGCCGGCACGCCCGGGACGACGCAATTCCCGTATATCAAAAATCGTTCTTTCCATAAGAGGCTTTTCAGTAACGTTTCGCGCCAGAGGCCGAAAATGTACGTGTGGTTTGTGGAGTGGCGGTATACTTCTGCTAGGCCAGATAGGGCGGGGAGTTTGTCGTTTCGTGGGTCAGATTGCGGGAGGAGTAGTCTGAGACGATGATATGCCAGTCCGTGGGGGTTGGGGAGGAGGGTAGGCGGTAGGAGATGACCTTGGGGAGCTTTGTGCCGAGGGAGGATTGTTGGGTTTGGTGGCATCTAAATAACACGATTAGTCTTCCCGAAGTGATGTTCTAGATTGTGGGTTTGGGAGAAATGGGGATGAGAATCATGATGGGAATTTTTGGTTGAAAACATATAGAGAGAGGAAATAATGACCTGAGTCGATACTCACTTCCAGTACATTTGATCACTGCCAAAGATCAGGATACGTGGTGATAACATCCGTTCTTGTAAAGCCCAAGCTCGGCTATACAGAGGGTCATTCTGCAATGGTAGTTTTCGTTTCTCAATATCTAATGGGCGAGGCAACCCAGCATGAACATCAGCACCATACGCCACCGACAGCGTCAAAAATGCTCCTCCATATACATCAGCCATCTTGCCCAATTCCGCTTCCCTTTTCTCCTCAGAGTCTTGGATGATACATAATGTATCGACCCAGAGATAACGAATGCCCAGTCCGCGGGTGATCGAGTTAGCTCCCCTCACAGTCTGGGGGATTTCATCCCATGGTATGCGTTCTTTCCAACTCTCGAGATTCTGAAGGTTGGTGACGAAGTTTTGGGCCCGAGTGCTCCAGCAGTAGCTTAATGCTATATAAGAGAAACCTGCTGATGGGCCCTCGCCGTGTCGGAATGCTCGCCATGAGGCGCGGTCATGTGATGGCTGAGGTTGCGAATCATGGGCAGACTGCACTGGGACGTAGAGGAAGGGGTCTTTGCTTCCATCTGGAGGACCGACATCGATGATACGGGTTGGGAGGCTGTTTCTGTAGCCGCGGAATCGGCAGTCTTTGTGGTGCTTAAGGCACTGATGAAGCCATGATTCGGCTTGGCGCAGTGTGTTCCTCCGCCATGTGGGATCTATGGTCGGTTCAGTTGTTGATGGCAGTTAGTCGACATGCGCTGTGAGTGTAAGGGGCGACGATTGTGGCTATGCTGATTATTTTTGATGTTTTGTTATTGATTCCGTGAAGATAATTGCAGTACGGAGGGTCCATCCGTCACCTTGAGGCTCGACAGACTCAGCCCCAGAAACGACATGACCAACGCGCTCTCGCCTCATATTTCGACTTAAAAACATGCATGAACTGCGCAGACTTAAGATAGGTTCTTTGCCTTCGAAATGAGCTGATAAGCTCAGAGAGAAGGTTCTTCGAAGAGAGAGAGAGCGCAGGGACTTTGGTGTGGCGTTTTGTTTAGTCATTTCTTATCTAATCTTCAATTCTGTGGCTCGTAAATGCTGTGGCTAGTAAGCTGGTGGTGGCTTTGCCTCGTCGTTTCACCCAGGCTTGTGGCTAGTGAGACTGTGGCTAGTTGTGGGCTGCGTGACGAAAGGCAAGGGTGATAGCCGTATCACCGTATACATGGAGCATATCCTTCCCCTCCAGCTCTTCTTCCTTTGTAATCAATCTAATTCACCAGGCGCTGAACCCTCTTGTTAGTTAGTACCTTAGCCTGCGCACAGTCTATGGTGTCGTGCCTTCCAAATTGCAGGACTCCTGCGGGACTGCTCCAAAGAGAGCGTTTTGTAGAGTTTAGTCTGGCATACTTCTAACTCCTCAGCCCGATTTCGTGAGGCGTAAATGGCACTCCAATCTCTTATGCATGCCTGACGTGGCCACCCTATCAAGCCCGAGTCTGCCTAGCGAGCGCAATCCAGCCTCGTGACGCAGAGTACAGACAAGACATGTCTTCGAAGCCGTAAGGCAATCTTCTTTTATTCTCTACTTTTGCTCATCCTATTTTCTCTCATTCGACTTTCTCACCATACACCTTCTATGCATTTTGCACATCTTGCTCGCGTCTACTGAGCAATGCCTTCTGTCAATATCTACAACACGTTAGAAGATCCAGGTACATTTCGAATCTTGGAACTAAATCAAACACAACCCACGGAAACACAAATCTCCGGACGTTTGATATCCTCGAGACTACAAGATACGCCAGACTACCGTGCTATTTCTTATGTATGGGGAGATCAGCCGCCTACTAGTTCTATATTGCTAGAGGATGGGAACTCTCTTCCCATTACGAAAACTTTGTTCAATGTGATCAAAGAACTATCGTCTATTCATGCAAGCAATCGGCTTTGGGTAGATCAGATTTGCATCAACCAAGGAGATGAGGCTGAGAGAGCAGCCCAGATATCACTTATGGGGACTATATATCGACAGGCACACCAAGTGATAGGTTGGCTTGGAGAGCCGACCGATGACAGCAAAATTGGAATCGAATTCCTACGTTTTTTGGGCAACGTGGAATGTAACCCGTCGTTTAATTCAGGCCCAGCTTTCCATGAGTTAACAAAAGGGGTACATGGAGAAACAGAAAAAAAGATAGCATATCTCTTTTCCCCTGATGGCAAACATATGAAAGCAGCAGCCGGCTTACTTCAACGGCCTTGGTTTGGGAGGCTGTGGGTTGTTCAAGAGGTATTACTCTCCTCTGGTCTTCTACTTCGATGCGGCCAACTCTCGATTCCTGGGGATATATTCTTCGCTGCGACTAGGGTCCTTGCTTCCATGTTAATATCCCCTCATAATTCAGACTTTGGGCAGCCATGCCGCAATGCCCAAAGACTGAATTTGTTAAAGGATGAAATCATATCTAAGGAGTTTGAGTCAACTGTTTACCCCACTTTGGCCCACATTCTCAGTGATTGGGAATGTAAGAAGGACAAAGATCGACTAAACGCTCTTTGGGGAATTGCATTTAAGGACAGCCTTCCAATATGTTGCTGGTTCAACCCTAGTTACAGCATGCCCCCTGGGCCACTGTATGAAAGCTTTGCAAAAGCTCATATTATGGAAACTCAGAGCTTGGAAATCCTCCATTTTGCTGGCTGTGGAGATAGCAGGACTCAAATAATTCAATCCTCTGAAGACGGGTTGACTATTAATGTGGGTCAACTGGCGGACGATATTCGTTCCTGGGCACCGGATTGGCGTATCAGGTCTCGGCCAGTCCCGTTCAGCCCTCTTTTGAAAAGAGAAGCTTCCGATGGATTCTCTGCGACTGCTTCTCGATCAGATTTTAATTTTGGTGAAGAGGAAGGAGTCCTTCATGTTCGTGCTCTCGAGGTCGACAAGATTGTGTGCTGTGGCCTTCCATTCTCTGACGAACTTCGTACAAACTTCAATTCCCAAGATGTCAT
Organism: Cadophora malorum; assembly: GCA_017365405.1. Taxonomy (NCBI): domain Eukaryota; kingdom Fungi; phylum Ascomycota; class Leotiomycetes; order Helotiales; family Ploettnerulaceae; genus Cadophora; species Cadophora malorum. The sequence goes on along the minus strand of JAFJYH010000355.1, from coordinate 23,572 downwards.
ATTCCACACTTGGTTCGAATTAGCAAAACAAGTACTTATAAGAAAGGATGCCATAGAAGCAATGGTTGCCTCAACCCTGATAGCCGATAGAAAGATACAACCACATTATGGTACGAGATACAGTATAGAGCCACCAAATGTCATCAGCGCTTTTCAACAATGGTCTTACACCTGGCTCGGTACCAGAACGCCTGAGCATATCACCCATAGAGGGTATAATGATATACCCACGGACGAGCTGGAAGAACCGGCACTTTACGCTCGATGGGCTTCGGAAATTTGCCGCAACAGAACTTTCTTCGTTACGAAGCAGGGACTGTGCGGTCTAGGTTCTCTCCATGTGAAACCTGGTCTCGATATATACTACATACATGGACTCAAGACACCATTCGTTGTGCAGAATCCTTTGGAGAATGGAAAGCGTCTTCTCTATGGAGAGTGTTTCGTTTATGGTCTCATGGAAAGGAAGGTCAAATGGTCTGAAGAAGACGTTTTCCTCACCATTTGTTGACTAGCATGGTCAAGATTCACGCTAGGTTTTCAAGACTAGGGACATACAGGCTTCAACTCAGTTTCTCAAGCTCTGCTCCGTGTTCGTTGTTTGCTTACTGAGTGGTAAAGGAACTCTACTACGATGTAAATAGAGACTCTTTGCAAATGTGGTCATTCTAATGTTTCTTGAAATAAAAAAACCCCTACCAATCATACTCTAATCAATTTCGAAGGCTTCGTGTGAGCCGCTGGCGAGCACCCATGTAGTCTGCAGAGGGAGATCCATGTGCATTTGAGGCTGGACATCGTCGTTTGATCTTGGGGTGCAAGGTCAAGGGTTGTGGCTGAGAAAGCTTGGTACGTGTCGCTGTGGCAGTGAGTATGTATGTAAATGTGGCAAGTGCTTGAACATGTATTTTGAGAGCTGGAGTTCGAGATGTAATTACACCACTACATCCTTTGATGGACTTGAAATGGACTTTCGTTGGTCCAATGTTCCTAAGTCAAATGTAAAGGACGAAAGAGGTGTGATAGGGTTTAACGTTTTACAGAGTGTTTGTATCACAGCAGGACGGACGTTCGAAACGTCGTCTTTCAGTATCTTAAGAGTTGAACATCTCAACCTTCACTTCTCTGCTATTAAAATGGGTCCTCAAAGTCTCACAGGTCTTGAATCATCGTCTTCAGCCTCAAAACCAAATCCTGCCCTACAGCTCGCATCTTCGTCACGAACGGAACGGGAGTGACAAGCATCTCATCCGACTTTCCGGCTGGGCATCAGCATCGTCATTTCTTGGTATTTATCAGCCGCTTGGTGATAACTACTGTGGTCCTGTTGGCAAGTTGGAATGTAGCAGGCCTTGCATGCGAATTTGTCAACAAGATGAGGAAAGGAAGCACACGAGCAAGAGAGGGGGATTTGTAAGAGTGGTTGGGAGAAAAGTCTTGGCGAGGCTGAAAATGTCGCTGGTTGGTTGGCTGGCTTGCTCTTGGGGTTTAGATACAGCAACACATAGACTTCAGGGACCATATAAACAGTTCAGACGAGAGCAGAAATCGAACGAACGGTTGTTAGCGTTCATTTGGGCAGGCCTGTGGTGTGAGTAGTTTACATATGTGTTTAATTCCCACGAGGAAGTTGATTCCATGGTTGCATCGAATGAGCTGAAGACAAGACCTGCGCAACCTTGTGAGTCTCCTTGTGCTTCAGCCGGCGGCTTGACGATGCATGGCATCGCGAGTGGTCCGAAAGTAAGCTGTTCTGTTGTGTTCTCATTCAAAACACCAAATCTTCATTTCTCACCAGTCAGTCGACGACAACTCTACATTCTGCATCAGGAAAGTGGCCGCGTGTCTGTCTATCATGAAAATATGGATGTCTCGATCTGATGGACATCGGCCTGTGATAAATCCAGCGCAGAGTTAATTCTCGGGACCGAGATTTATGTTGGCCGCTTTCGGAAAGGTTCATCAGCGAGCGTGACGCTTATTGTGGTGTCGGAGAATTAGGTTTGATCTTGTCGAGCCACAGCGCCGGAAACGTTGAATTCGCAAGTGGCCGCGTACCAGACTGCGGTTGACCAGGTGGTTGGGAATGGATGGACTTTCACTGTGATAACTTCTGGGAATGGGAGGGCTTCGTGAAGGTACTGTATGAATTGTTCCAATGTTGCATTCTTGAGCATGTCGTCATAATTGATAAATCTGCATCTCGAAAATGCACTCCTATTTATAAATGGCCGGATGAAGAAAAAGTGGCTCGAGATTGATTGGATCTTGGCAACGCCTCGCTTTCGAAGCCAGACATCCTAGCGAGAATTTGTGCACTTGCACAAACCCCATGCATGGACTTCCTTGTCCATCGAGCGCCACATCCCACTTGTCACACGACACTGCTCCATAGTTGGCCCCCTCTCTTCTCTTCATCCGCTTCTTCCATGTCCAAGATTGGACGAGCCCTTGGATGCTGGCGGGAGCATTGCGTAGGCTGGGCATGAGCTCCACTGAATTGCACTCCGCCAGCTTGGGTCTGACCAACCAATGCCTGGGATCTAATCGACCCGGGTCCATCTGCCCTGTCTGTCTGCGTAGTCAATTTCCCCCCGTTCATCCAGGTCCTTGTCTGCCCTGCCCGCCAGACAAAACCATATGGGTGCCCTCCGATTTTCTATTCCCTTCTTCTGCTTGATCCGTTCTGTTCCTGACTCTTCTCCATTTTTCGTCTGCCAGCGTAGCATTTTGGTTTGTTGCGTTGTTTCCAGATCATTTTCGATACGAATTCTTACTCTTGTCGTTCTTCACGTCAATTGCATCTCACCAGCCTCATTTGACGAGAACCTGCCCAGGATCATCTCTTGGCTGCTTCTTGGCAAGGATAACTCGGCGCCGTGAGCACACGACACTTTTAAAGGAGAGCCTGCCCTCCTCTCTAGACATTTCTACAGCTATCAGACGACAATTGCATTTACTGGACGATACTCCGAAAGTTGATTGAGTCTTGTATTTATATGAGCGAGACATACTAGCGACGTTCGGACCATTCCTCAGCCTCGCCATCTTATCTTCCCGCCCAAAACCATGAAGATCCAACACCTCCTCACCAACACTCTCCTCCTCACAACCTCTCTCGCCGCACCCCCACCCCCAAACGCAGACAACGTAGTACGAATCACAAACGACGATATCCAGCGCCGAAACAACGAAGCAGAGCCCAAATGGGACGGGAAATACTTCCACGAGCCAGGCGGAGATAACGAGTTGGGCCACTACGATATACGATACTACACCGGCAAGCCAGTAACGTACGAAGAGCGCGGCGAGACGCTCTACCACCTCATTCGATCATACTTGACTGTTTTCCGCGAACGTAATATCGAGACGTGGATTGCGCACGGTACGCTGCTGGGTTGGTGGTGGAATGGCAAGATCATGCCGTGGGACTGGGATCTCGATACACAGGTGTCAGGCTCGACGCTAGCTTGGCTAGGAGAGAACATGAACATGACGATGCATAACTTCACCATGCCAGACCCGGACGGAACGCCTGTCTTCCGTGAGTACTTGCTAGACGTGAACCCGTACTCTGCGGAGCGCGTGCGAGGGAACGGACAGAATGTCATTGATGCACGGTGGATCGATGTGCGGAATGGGCTCTTCATCGATATCACTGGGCTCAGTGAGACGAACCCTAGTGCGCAGCCGGGGGTGTGGAGTTGTAAGAATTACCACCGTTACCGTACGAGAGACTTGTATCCGTTGAGAGAGACGATGTATGAGGGCGTGCCGGCTTTGGTGCCGTATAGTTTCGATAGGATCTTGACGGAGGAGTATTCTGCAAGGGCGTTGACGAAGACGAAACATGAGGGGTGAGTTTTTTTCCCTCTGATCTTCTTATCCAATCTCTCTAGAAATGTGGAAGGAGAAATTGAATTTGGCTAACGAGTGAGAATAGACATCTCTGGGTTCCCGAACAGAAAGAATGGATCAAGCAGGAAGTCATCCAGCAGAACACCGATGTTCACGGTCGATCCATCCCACATATCCCACGAAGTCTACAAGCGGAAGATACGCCAAAGGCGGGATTGGGAAACCTTCTACGAATTCTATGAGGAGTAGATAGCGGTGGACGACTTGTATAAAACACATCAGAGAGCAGGCTAAGGGGTCGAAGAGAAAGGATGGAGGAGCATATCTGGACACGAAGGTCTGGACAGACAGGTCTTCAGAAAGAGGAGGAATAAATGATGCGATACCCACGAGCAGAGCATTTTCACAGCAAAGCATTCAAATCGAGCGAGTAACACGCATCGTCTTCGTCGAGCATTTACGGGAGTTTTGGAACTCGAAAAAGAGAACAAGAATAAAAGGGCGTTCATTGGATACATACATGTATCAGATCAGATGATGTGTTCCTTCTATAGGAGTTTGGGTCTTCTAGCCTTTTGGTCTTGCATTGGAGGGCGTTTTTGGGTCTGTTTCTTTGGTTCATGATTGAGACAAGAAAGTCTTGGAAGAGAGGGAGGAGGGTGGTCTGAACATGTATACATGCAATAAGGATTGGAGAGAGAAGAAGGGTAGAAAGTGATCCCGGAGGGTCCCGGAGGGTCACAGCAAGAAGGGGAATCAAGTGTAAAAAAAAATACAACCAAGATTTGGACATCGAGTCTCTTTTTCTTACTCGCCGTTCCTATGTTCCAATGATGTTCTTCCTTACTGTCTTTTCGCTTCCTTCATGATGAACAAATAATGATTGAACGGTGGACTCATTTCCTACCTATGCAAATCACCAGGTCCACACACGTCTACAGCACAGCTTGATTCAGGTTCTTAGGTTCAGAGTTTCGCTGTCGCCTTGCCCTCTGATCATCTCCACTTGTGCACTTCTCGCCTTCTCGTAATCGAGCCAAACATTTATGTACGTCATTCCTCGTTAAAAGCATACCTGTGCGTTTCTGGATCTACCACCAAGCTGGAAGCAGACGAAGTCTTTGGCCATTTATTGAGAGTACTTCTTCCAAAATATCCAATAGAGCAAATACTTCCGAGTGAGGGCCTCTGCCTGCTTCCTAGCCAGGACGTAGTGTCTGGAGGTGAGGTACAGAGGCACTTCGATGAAGACTCGTCACTACGCGAAGTATTGTGCATCTGTTCAGAGCTAAGTAAAAGTCTCCACAGAAAAGAAGTGTGATAGATTTGTTATGACGGATCACTTTATTTATTGACTTTAATTTCGATATTCGATCTGGAACGATGTTGATGAGATATTGCTGTTTTTAGGTAATAGTATTGTAGTGTTCTGATTACTGCTCGATTGCATTACTGTCCTTGTTGATCTGAAGTCATTACTTTTAGTGTTTGTCTCTTTATAAAAGGCGTCATACCTGAGCTAAGCTGTTCTTAAAATTATAGACTTCTAAATACTTTTTCGACTCTTCTCAGTAAGGACTTTCGAGATTTTCCTCTCGGGGCCACGATGCGTTCCTTTTAATAAGATTCTAGGGTGAATAACGTGGCTGGTTGAATATTGGTTGGAGACCACGCGGAGCCGCTCAATGTTCTCCACCATTCTCGTTTCCGCCTAAGGGTTTGAAGCCGGAAGGCACGTGAGCAATGTAACGTAAAATTCGACACCAAAATCGCCTCAATCCTCGCAATTGAATGCGGCGCATCTGCCAAGATCAAATTACACTTCGTTTGCTCGAGAATTCAATCCATCTTGGCCTTCTACACCTCCGTCTCAGCCGCCTCCAGGACAGACGCTAGATTCGCGGAACTGGCGATTGCGCCGATGGTATATAGCTGTGGCTGGATGATGGCTGAGTTCACTTTCTGCGGGACGAAGCAGATGCGTGGGGAGGCCGGAGAAGATGCGGTGGTGAGTACTGTCACGTGTATGGCTGAAATGAAGATGGGCAGAGAGATTGGTTGGGCGGAGCGGGTTGCGTGGCCGTTGCCGTGGCCGGAATATAGTAGTTTCTGCGAATCATTATGAGGGGTTTGGTGATGGCAGGACGAGATGAATAAGGTTGAGATTGGAATGCGAGACCCACTGTTTGCACGAGACCTTACAAAAAATTCTCATATCAGGCGTCGATTCGAGAGCGACCGATTCCTCTGAGACTTGAGGACCTCATATCTGGACAGTTGACGAAAGTAATTGCTGGAGAAAAGCTACAGTCTCACGTGGATGGTCATATCAAGTGGTAGAATGCCCCTTGGTGCTTTGCGAGGGGTTTATTGACCCGGACTCTTTTCCCCTTCAAGGGTCGAATGATTCTACAATTTACCATTAAACATCGATACTGTACTGTGGAATTCGTACCGCCATGAGACACTAATAGATAAAAGTCACAACAAACAACACAACACAATACACAATCGTCAAACCCCACACAATCTCCCTCACAAGCGGTAAAACACTCCACCTAGTTTTCTGATCAAGGTTCTTCAAACCCTCCCGATCTGGCACCGAAGGCGGGCAGATCACATGAACGACGGGGATCAGATACGCCAGCGTGAGCATCAACCACCACGGCGGTGGCAGCATCGACTTAGCAAGCAGATGAATGTAAGCACAACGACGACCTTCCTTCCTGCTAATAAGTCGTATCCTTACGCCTCACATTCTAAGGAGTTTCCTGGCGTGAAATTCCTTCTTGCACAATATTCAGAATTTGACTTCATTATAAAGGAGGCTCGGCTGAGGAAATTGGTCGAGGCGTCGCTGTGGCGAGCTAAACTAATGGAATGAGATTGACCTTAGGGTCCCTAAATGCAGAAGTGCTAGAAGAGCTCAAAAATATCAAGGATATCGATGGGAGAGAGTTGAATACACATATGCAGTCATGAGTTAGACCCTACTGTCTCTGCGACCAGTCTACCCGAGACTCAGGCAACACGTAATCGCTCCGCTTGTGGGTTGACCGTAACACCACCAAGCTCCATACCGCCGCCTCCTCGGTGGGTGATGGTTGGAAATACAGACATAGAACTTTCAGGCGTCTTCTTGATTTCGATGCCGTGGGCAAGTGGAGGATCTTGGACAAAGGACGGTACTGGAGGATGCGGGGTCCCGTCAGACAGCGATTCTTTGTGTTGTGATTTGACTAGAGCACGAAGTCGATTCAGGATGGCGAACTCCAGCTTCAATTTGACGCTGTAAAGTGTACTCTTGTATGTCGTCTGAATGGCATATTGATTGGCGTATTCCGTTCCGAGGAGCGTGATATCCATCACGATAATCAAAACATTCACGCATATGAGATGATACAGGACGTGCGGGCTTCCTCGCGCTTGACTCTCGCAATCGATTGCAGCATCTTTCGAGCTTCCCAAATGTACAGAGCCGAGATGATAAATTCCTGCATCGAGAATGCCGTGATCTGAATTTTTTCGTAGATTGAAAATGGCGCGAGGAACGGTTGAGGGTTCGTGGAGTTGGCACCAAAGTTGAGGACTGTGGGAGGAATATGGAAGAGAAAAAAGTCGACAATGATGAGCACCAAAACCCATCTGATTTTGTTCCCGTCCCGGACGATGAGATGAAGGCGAGAGTATAAAACGACTGATTGGCCAGTCACCATTGCGAACCAACCAACGGTTATAACTGCGACATTCGCGGTGTCGTTGCGGCAGAGCCGAAAAAACTTCAATAAGAAACCAATAGCATGAATAGGTATTCCCCATGAAGCAGCAAGCAAACTCCAAAAGTACAACCCCATACGTCTCTGAAACGTAGTGAAGATCGAAACATTGATCTCCAGGACGTTGAAGACTGCAATGCCAGTAAATGCAGCCATCGTCATTGCAACCGGCAGCGCGACGTCAACTCCTCCGCTGTATCCCTCGCCCGAAAAATCTTCTGCCATGCAGATCAAGCTGGCTCGTTGGAGTAATGAATTGTAAAGGAGGTGAATCTTCGTTGTAGATGTATTGGCTCAAGAAAGGGTGTGCTTGGCGGTGCATGAGGTGACTGATGAGCACTCTGGTGGGGTCTGGTTTACATACCATATATCAACATTAAAAGGGGCATCAGTTGATGGCAGCGATCCCTCCGAGCGGCCACAGCAGGCGCCTGCAGAAAAGTTAAAATCGGCCACAAACTTGATTGGCGACTTGCACGTACAGAAGGGGATTGCCGCAACAGTGTTTCATCGACAACCACTGTAGGCTGGAAAATCGTCCATAGATTGGCTTCAAATGCTCGGCTTCGCAGCTTCGTGGCTTCGGTCAATCTGCTCGGAAGAGCTGGCGCCGCTTCCGCGAGTCTACGACCAAGGTTGATCTGGCTCGTGAGGTCCGACCGTCTGAGAAGGTCAACCTTAGGAGCGCTTCCTTGTTTATCGATATTGCCGCTTCTTGCGAATGGGGAAGAGAAGGGAACATATCGAGAGAGGCGGAAATGGTGGATCTGAATGTGGCAGAAGCGCAGTGTCAGATCGTATCCTTCACAGTTTGTCCTGCTCGCGGTCCAGAGTTGGAGATGCCACGGCAGCGGCCGTCTCGGCAGTTGTACGTCCCGTCAGGAGTCACTAAGTTAGCACTCCACGACAGAATAAGCGTAAGTGGCGATCTTATTAGTTACACTGCAAAGGTATGAACATGCTGAGGTGTTGTGAACGTACAACATCTTCATGTGCTTCTCCCTCTCCTGATGGTGGTGATACGGGAGGAACTGCAGCACCAACAGTGAAGAGTTGTAGTTGGGGCTCGTGATGGAATTTGCGGGGAAGATACAGTGTCCCAAGATTTTCGCTTGCGAAGTGGGACGTTTTTCCGTCCCGACTTACTTGGCTACTGGCAACATCAGCTTTGACTATCATGGAACTGGGTTCGCTCTTATCACTGCCTCTACTCTTACGTGCACTTCCCCATGTGCGCCTCATCGCCAGAATTCTACCGCGCGGTCTTCGCCTCGGATTCTACTTGTTGCTGGTTCCTGTGTCTCGAGAAAGTGATACAGCACCGGGGCGTGTATAAAAGACGAAGGTGGCGACTGAGCGGTTAGGGGGGTGTCAGTGACGATTGGTATACCACACCGTCGAGGGGGAAAGCCATCTCACTGTCTCCACTTTATCAGGCTACTCTAAAAAATTAACTTGTGCTTATTTCGACCTGTGCTTACTTTATCGGCCATTTAACACGGTCTCAGGCATCCCGTTGGAAATTACAATTTTTAACATATGATAACCCTTTCTTTTAGCAACGGAGTGAAAGGACGAGACAGTGGTTGTCTTTCTAAGTAATTGAACATCGCAGAAGCGTACTTGAGCCAGAAGCGGCGGCCTATCTTTCAGCTCCGACATACTTGCTCTGACAGTCGTCCTCGGACGAGACCTGTTTATTCTGTTCATAGATGAGTTGTGCCAGATGTATATTGGCTAATGATCCATACAATTCGTCGACTGTAGCATAGGTCTCGTTCTCCAGAGGAAGGTAGATGAGGGGCGCAGTTGAAGTGGTGCTGTGCACAAAGGCATGACAAGCGCCGGCTTCGAAAGCTTTCCCAACATTTGCTCAAGGGGCGGGACTATTCCTGCCTACCAGCGGTGTGGTGCCTCTAATGTAGGACGTCGAATTTAGAACTCAAGATGACATACCAGAAAGGTTGGGCAATCCGCTAGGTTGGAGAGGGGGGAGATGAGGCGGTGTCGTTAAAGCTTGAGGGGGGATGTTCGACTAGAGCTGGATGGCGGTTTCCTAACACTGCAGCAGACACTTGAGGCCGGGGCTTCCGAGACAGGTCTTATGATCTGGGGAAATATGCCTGTGGCTGTCGGCATTCTACCTCTGACTGTTAGCTTCTTCGAAGTCACTTTCTTTGCTGCTGCTGCTTGCTTCTCCTTAGTCTTCTGTCTGATCAGCTTCTTGGGATTCCGCAATAATTACTCGTAATCTTCGACCTTCAAGGGGGCCCAACTATGACTATTTTTAGTTGGATAAGAGGATTGGGACAATTGGTTGATAAAGCTTTTGCATTGGGGGAACTCGACGGTATCGACGTAACCTTGATCATCTGCAAGCATCGTTAGTATACTACGTGTAAGTCCAGAGTCTTTTTGTCACGTTCACAAGGATAGTTAGTTAGTAGGGCAATTGCTTGACCAAACGACATTGCAGTGCTCGTTATTTTTAGCAGACCACCTATCCACTCCCTAAGAAACTCCTTCCTGATAAGGTCGCGAATCGCCATTCTAAAGAGAAATTGAGACAGAAGACATCGAGAGAATAAAAGCAGAGTAGGCATACGCAACAGAGCATTGAGATAATAAGAATATGTTTCTCATCTTCCATGCCCCGTAAGGCAACCCCATTGACGCTCGTTAGGTGTATGCCCAGTAGGTAGCATGAATTACAGTAGGGGGAACTAGATTTGACAGCAGACAGGCAATACATTTGACATGCGGTCTTCGACTTTTGATATCATGAAAACGCGAACAGAAGATCGGTCTTGTTTTTTCCACGCGCTCTTAGGGACAAGCTGCCAATCTTTTAATTTTTAATTCTTTTTTGATATAGTCGCCTAGAATAGACAAGGATAAGGCTGGTAGGCGGGAATGTGGCTGACAACTTCAGTGGGGGAATTCGGGTGGACCTGTGTTGTCGTACCATGGCCTTTCTTGAAGTTGAGCTAGGTAATATTGCTCGTACGATTGAGCTTGGCTGATAAGCTTTGGCGGATCATGGTGCTGCATCAAGCACTGAAGCATTTGCTGTTGGTATTGTACCATACGTTGCTCATTTGGGGACGAGTTTTGGCGCGCAAACATAGCGGGCTGGGCGGCCGGATGATTTATGTAGAAGGGTGCTTGAGACACTGGATTCGCTCTCGATGCTGATGAGTAACTGCTTCGGCTGCTCTGAAGGACATCGCGTCGTTCCAACTCATGGGGTGTGTGGGCCGTCTGAATCGGTGCTGAGATGGTGTTCAAAGTTGCTACATCTGCATTATCCTGCCCCATGACGTGGTAGGGAGCATGGGCTGGAAGGCTCGGTGCACGATACATGATCGGATAGTGAAGTCCTTGCCCTTCGGTCGAGCCGTTGTACTTCTGAGCTCCTCCCAACAGATTATGTCCATGTCCTGTAAATTGCTGTTGGATGCAATGTCTACCGATCTGGTGCTGGCCGAAGTCGTTAAACGAGTGGGTTCGACGCATTTGGTGTCTTTCGGGAAGTTTCTGCTGTGGAACATGAAGCGCTTGGGTCAAGTGCATTGGGCCTGAAGATTGTGAAGTGAAAGGAAATTCTTCAGTATTCGAGTAGGAACTATCGCCATCCTTAAGTTCGGAATCGATACCCGTTTGGTGTGATCGTCTCTGATGCTTGGCCATGGTTTTTTTCCTACAGAAGCTACGAGATGTAAGTATTAATTCAGGCTATCAGCTCTGCGGAACAAACCTTTTAAAGCAGCTGTCATGAGCGCACTTGTAAAGACGCTTTCGCGTGTGAATACGTCGATGACGAGCAAAACTAGAAGACTACAAAAATCAGCTAAAACAGTCAACAGCAGCTAGCGAATCTTACGTCGGAGAATCGCCTTCCACAGCCAACATGCTGGCATTGATAAGGCTTCTCGCCTGTGTGAGTTCGAAGGTGGACAGTCAAGCCACTTTTCTGAATGAAACTCTTCCCACAACCGAGTGCCAGGCAAGAGTATAGACGTTCGTTGGTGTGGATTCGGTAATGTCTCTGGAAATCAGATTTCCTATTGAAGCTCTAGAGGAAGGCATTGTAAGTATGCTGCATGAACCTCAACTCTCAAGATAGTTGCTTACTTTACTGCTGCAATTCTGCCAGTCACACTGGAAACGCCGCACGGATGGCTCATTCTCTTCCAACTCTATGACGCCCATCATGAATTCCTTTATAGTGTTCGGGTGGAGAAGGGTCTTTGGACACTTTCAGGAAGTGGTGGCGATGTTCTCGTGGTGAATCAAGGCAAGACCGGAATGAATGTGCAGTTCCATCAGTCGTCGAGGTGGTGTATACAATGGATGTGGGTAAAAGCAATGATATGCTTCTAGGATAGCGAGTGGTGTCCAGCAGAACTTTGTGATTGGGCAGATACACAAGAGCGGATGCTCTGCTTGGATTAAAGTGACTTAGGCGGGATATGTTGAGAGAAGTAAAGCATCAAGCACAGTGCTCGTGGACGCTGATGCGGACTACGGATGTAGAACTTTCAGACTTTTGTGAAGTCGAAAGGTGGATGTTTAAACTTTGAACGTTACAAGGTCTGAAGTAAAAAGTCTGGTATGCACAGTTGATGAATGGTGAAATACATGGACTCACAAGATGCAGATATCAACTTGACCTCAATTCTCCCTCTTTATTGTAATCTGCACTCCGAAATATTTTTCGAGTGACGACCAGTATGGTTGATTTTCGGAAGCCCCTCAAGCGAGCCAGTGGGTTTTCTCCCCTGGCGCAGTGCCGTCCTAGATTCCGGTGAGCCCAGCAGATCATACTGTGTGCCTTGGTGACGGATGCCATGGATCACTCATGGACTAAGAAGCGTCAGGCATCTTAGAGACGTAGGCGATATCAAGCTGTCGCTCCATTTGCCGTAAAGATAAACACGTCCTATTGACCTTAGTGAGCGGCGGAGCGGCTGAAATAGGGACGTTTTGAACATAAGCTGGCGACGGGCTGTAAGATTGCTGTTCCTTATTTGGTGGTTTGTCTGGCTTAGTGGGGGTCGTGGCTTTCCCAGGGGTCAAGAAGCAGGTTCATTACTGTACGGACTGCGAATGATTTCTTCCCTGTCCAACGGGTTCAGGTACTTGAGTTTCAACCTCAGCTTTCGCGGTTCTATGCGGGGAGTCCGAGCATGGCACGTACACAATGGCCAATCAAATCTACTAAGAGCGAGTTGTGGTTGGCCAAATACAATTGGGCCCCGCAGACCTTGTACAAACTTCCCTGGCACTGCAGCCCGCCAGGAGAATCGCAGGCATTTCCTTTCTCGCCGGAGAAGTAGCTGCATGTTCCTCAAGGCTGAAGGAGACGATCCCTAACGATGACGGGGATATCCTGGTAAGGATCCCCCATGCGCATTCAAAACACCAACAAATATCTAGCCGAGAGATCGTGAAATAACACGCACACTGCTATGATTAATGTGGTTCGAGATGCGCCGCTGCACCGATGAATGCAACGCGAATTCTCCACATCTATTGAAAGCGTCATCGCACAGACGCATGCACCCTTTCTCCACCGTTTCTGCTGGTATATTCTCCTACCTCCGACGCAGGTTGTCAGGCCTCCCCCATGCCTAAAGCACTGGAGATCCTCAAGGCAGACCCTCTTTTCCAAGACAGTCGAGCCAAAAATGACCTGAAAGGACAATCGCCCTAAGGAGCCATTACTCAAATCCAGTAATCATATGTTTTGTCGAGCCCTAGAAGATACAGACGCCTTCAAGAAAAAAGGTGATATGGGCATGGATATGATGTGATTATTTCTGGAAATTATTCCATCAGTGACTAGGAAGGGGCAGGGGGTGACTTTTCCAGGGGAACTCATTCTGTTGCAATGTTTTCGTCTACCTGAAGAGTTGCACGGCCATTCGTGACGACTCGGTGTCTTTGCAAAATGATTAACAATCGAGTCAGCCACTCCAATTGACTTTTCGAGCGTTCAGGACATGGGAGCAAGAGGAAATCTCTGCTGATGCCATTCATTCTTCCCCTAGGCATTCGGGCTTCATGGCTTACTTGAACAGCTGCAGTCATCGGTCTGCCGAGCATCGACTCCTTGAATGGAGTCTCCAGAATCTGGTGTTTGTTCTCTTGTTACGCATGGAAAAAGGGCAGATTTACGTCTCCACCGCTCTGTGCCATGCCAAAACAAAAAAAGAAAAGAAGGAAGAATCACAGAATCTAACTGTTTTTGAACATTCGGCCGTAGGAGGCAGCCCTCGTTGGCGCACGTGCCAACATTGACCGCTTTTCTTTCCCCATTCGGACGATCAGAAATAAGACAACTCCCGAAGCACCCAGACTCGCAGGCAATGGGAATTAGAATGTTTTGGAGCATAAATCAGAAATATTTCGAGTTCCACCTCTGGATTTTCGTTCCCCTTGAAAAACTTTTGTCTGAGGAGACACATAGTAAAGTGTCCATTCATTTTCCGGTTAAAACAGCGCCATTTTCTTTCTTTCGGAAGTTTTGCCCTTCGCAGAGCTTATCTCAAGTTAGGCAATACAATGACGTCCAGAGATTCTTGCAGTAAGCCCATTTTCAAATTCAGATGTCTGTGGTCACGTGGAATACGTCAAAGAGACACTTACCTGACTTAGTTAGCTCCCCACGTCAGATCTCCGAACACCCGGACTAGACCATACAATACCAAGTCTTTCGCGTTCATCTATGCCGCTGTCTACTTAATAGGGCTGTGATAATGGCAGGTAGGGAAAAACTCCTCTACATCTGGCAGTCCAGTCGCAACTAGTCGAAAAATATCAGATTGAAAAAGGCAATGGCGTCCCCAGATTCCAACATACAAATCCAGCATGCATAAAGAGCACAGACAACATATGTTACAGATCGCTCCATCCGCAGCCAGATTTGGCTTCAAACATGATCATCGGCTTGAGAGGTTACTTCGAAGTAGATCTGCGCAGCAAAGCTCAGCACACGGCCCCAAGGGCAAATAGTTTCACTGCTGGTGCTCCGTAGATAAGGAGTTTTGGTTCGACTAGCGGAGTATCGTCAGACCTTTGAGGGCTGAATCATTTACCCTTTAACCAAGTGGGTTGTATTCGGATTGCCAATTGGACCAAGCTCCGCACGAGTACCAGTTCGTAGTAAATCTTGATCATTGCGTGGTTGATTAACCTAGGCGGTACCTTAATCATTCCGTCTCCTTACCAGGCATTAAGACATCTACCAGGTAATGCATCGCAAATCATACCCTTGATTTGATCACGAATACGTTCGTTGAATCCCTGTAACATCCCTTGCTGGTGTCCCTGACCCACACGAGGCTATACGAACGGCTGTTATATTATTTAGCGGCATTTTGTGTTTTTATATTGTATATTCGTTACTTTGACCAGATTTGGATCACAATCTGTCGGGATTTGAGGGTGGGAGGTAATATTCTTTTTGTTTGTTGTTTCGTTCTTGTGTCCTTGACTTATGCACGCCTCACGATCATTGGTACTTAAGTCGATAGATGGCTGGTTATGTTTTGAGCAATTCCATGATTATTGTCATCTGAAGCATATTCTTGGGCAGGACCCTCTAGTATTTTTATATGAAGTCGATTGCTTTTTTATTTTTAAGATGAACTTTGATATTGGCCCCAAGGACAGGGGCTGGGCCTCTGTTCCGGATGGAGGACTGAAGAGAGGCCTGTTGAATGGGATTCTTGGTAATAGAAGTGATGATACTACAACAGATCTCGACTCTGCCGAAAACACCACTTCTGCATCACCTCCACCTGCCAATGGAGTCAGACGCGCACTTCTAATTCCGAATCTAGGGGACGGTGGGATAGGTAATGGAATAGGCCTATTTCAAGCAGCATTCCTATCCCCAACTTCGACGTCGCCGACAAAAGCCTCCCAGAAGTCCACAACTCTCTTAGTGTTCTTTATTCTGGTAATTACGGTGTCGGCGAATCCTCCTCGAATGACTTCTTCAATCAAGCCATCAGCAATGTCGATGAGTCAAGCAAGTTCATCAGCTTTACCAATCGCCGAACCAAGCCCACTAGCCTTGAATTCACCCGTACAGCCTCCGCCATCTACATTCATCCAAACCACGTTAACGACCTCTGTCACCGCTTGGGCAGCCGCTGATAACATCCCCCCAAGTCCCAGCCCAGCAGTTTTCAGCATCACGACAATAGCGGGAACTTACAGTGTCATACCTGGTACAGGATGTGCCAATAGGAGCCCTGAGGGAGGAAGCATCGATGTGATGAGGATCATTGTCCCAATTGCCGTTGTAGGTATGGTTGCTATCCACAGCCTGGAGTATCTGTTCGGCAACAAAGCTGACGAGAGAATCAGTCACAAGTATAGTCGTCATTATCGCCCTTATCTACAATACCCGCCGTTTCTTCCACAATCGTCGCGTTGGGGGAGCTGAATTTCCACCAGCATCTCCTCTTTTGCCAACTGTGGAGTCTTCATTCTTCCGAAAATCGCTCTTACCTCCACGCATTGCACGGGCCATCAGTCATCGCGCCAAGTCATCAAATGGTAATATCAATTTCAGAAGCGATGGTGGTAGCACAGAGAACGGGGTATGGAACATCCCTTTAACGTTGGTAAGCGAAGAAGGAAGCTGTAATGTTCGTTCTCAGGCGGATGGGGGGCAAATAAACTCTTTCCCTGTGGCTGCGCAGCGTAGTGGAAGAACTGCGAGCTGGCACCAAATCAGATAATGAATAAATATTCCATGGCAAGTGCGCTTTTCTAAGTTTTGTGCATGCCTAGAGAAGATGATACTCGAGTGACGATATGTGGGTCGAGTTACCTAGAATATCGACGTTGTCTGCGCATCCGACAATCAATTTGTTGACTTAGGTGAAGCTGAAAACGCTGGTCGGTGTAGGAAACCCTGCGGATCGAGCTACAGTACTAACATAGATCGGACTGTAATCATGAAACTGACCACTGCCAAGGGTACAACAGTGTCTCGTGTCGTTCTCCACAGCCTTACTATATCGAGGATCTTCACGAATTTGTTGCTCAATCAAATTTCTGAACGATGGTGACGAGCAAAGAATAAGCTAAGTAAATATTTGCGCGGTTCGAACTTGACTTTGTTATCCAATTATTTATGTTGTGTGGCAGAAGTGGTATAAGTCCCCTTTAATGCGAATGCGATTGTGAATAGTGGCGTCGTCGAGTCTTACTCCAATCTACGAGCTGCTCGTGATCCATGCTTTATATAAGCTAAAGCAAAGAGAAGGCGATAGGAATCAAAGATAAAAATCATGACAAGGGGACAATGCGACATAGAGCTGAAGACTTGAACAAACATCAGGAACAACTCCCACAGGTCAATGCGATGCTCCCTGCTTGCGCGATGCATACTAATTAGGCTAAAGGTTCCCTCTATTGGTGGAATCGGACACAGAATTTTTCGCCCTCGTGGTTGTGGTTGATCAATTGAATGGTCTGTTTACATCTGAAGCGAGGCATTGGTGTTCGTCTGGAACATCATTTCCCCGGTGCCGGAGAGCTTATCTCCGGTGGCAGGGCAACGGATAAGCGAGACAGCCACAGAACATCAGTTGGTGTGACTGGCACGTATCTAAAAAGACCTCTTGCTAGAGGCTCCTACTTGCTAATCCAGACAGTGATCCCGCCCCCGCCCTTAATCTAAGTGGCGCGGCAGAAACTTGTCACTATTGATAAGGATCTAGGCACGTTCAACCTGGTGCCGACGACGAGTACTAAGCCTGATCCTGTCTCTAGATAACTCTGGACAGTTTGCAAGATGCCTGTGTCGTCAAGGTGAGGCTCGCTATAAAACAGCACGTCAGGTCTGAGCCCCCTAGGACTTAGCATTCGTTTGCCTTGTGTTACCCTGGCCTGAGTTCTTTCTATGCACCTCGGAGCGTTTGGTAGATCAGCACTTTGAAAAAGGAGAGGCTGAAACGCAACTAACCTAGCTGCACTTCTGGCACCTCATCTGGTCAACTCAGCCGTGGACACGAATATCTTGGCATCAAGATTTGGTAGTTGCTACTTGACACGAGCTACGTTTTGTGTGAGCTGAGTAGACGTCGGTGATCGTCGGCTAGGGTGGCCATAGTCTTGTAAAATAGTCTAGGCTGACGCGCGTCTGATTTGGTGCGAGCGGACATGCTACAATCTACGGAATGGAATTAGGCTGCCTCGACTAACGAAGAATGAAGGGATCGGTGGAAATAGACGCGCTTGGCTTCCCGTATTTGCTGAAAAGTAGAGATTGGATGTTGTTAACACTGAGGGGGTCTGCACCAGTTCTACCTTACATCCTGTATTAACCGATATACCTGCTCCACTGATGACAATGACCTTTCTGCTCGATCACAGAAGCTCCTCCAAGAATCTTATGTTCTGTATTTGACCGGTCCGAGGCTCCCCGTAGTGGTCTACAGAGCTGGTCGTCACAGCTGGAAATCGTCAACTCACAATAGAGGTGGCAGAAGAGACCCGTTTTGTCACATGACTTCCTTGGTTCTGAGGTGTTCAGGGGCAACACTTTCTTGGCAGGCAATCCATTGCACAGACATGTCCGCGACGGCCGCACAAGGCATGTACCACTAGTATCTAGTCCGTGACCATCTGTGCTGATAGTTTGTTGCACGTCGCTCAAGACCAACAGTTACACAAGCTATGTACGAAACGGGGTTGACAGTGGGTTTCGCCAATCAAGTATTTTCCACGATATTAATAATCTCCGTATGACTTACATTCTTTGGGTATTATTTTTACTTTGGGCGATTTCATCCATCAGCACTTATTAACAAAAGCCGTGCGCCTCCATTGGCTCTGAGGTACGCGATTTTGCGACATTCAACATTTTCTGGAAGATCGCCCCTTTTAGCAACACGAATCCAACCACATGCAGCTATGTGCCTAACCCGCGAAAAGGAAAGTTTGCGGTTCCCTGAGCGGGCTGACCAAACCTCGGGCTGCTTGTCTCAAGCGGGACCACTTTTTCCTATTGTACTTTGGTGTCTGGCTTCAGGGTCATCGGGAATGTGGTCGGCTTTTCCGCCTCTGCTTCCCGATTGGGGCTTTCACTCAGTGATTCACATTCTTTGCTTTTTTTGGTTCGGAGTATTACTTGGTTAAATTGCAATTATCATAACTGAGCTAGTATAAGAACGCGGCGCGTATATACACATGGTTCTCCAGCGAACCTTTCTGGTATTGCCCTGATATCAGAGGTTGATCGAACGTGTATAGCCTTGATCTTCACATTTGCCCCTAAGTTGTTCTAATAGTAAACCAAACCACTTCTGTTCGCCTCTTCCTGTTCCTAGCAATCCATTTGCTCTCGGATTTGTGGCCTACCAATATCCACTACCGTAAAAGGATCTTGAAATGATCTGCCTTCATGTGCAAGTATTTTGAGGTTAAATTTGGCTGTGGACACTCGCGGTATATCGTTCGGGAGTGGTGCATGGTTTATGAGTCTTCCCACCGGCGATGCCCTCTTCACATTGTAGGGGTCGAATTCAGGTACTTCTTTGTCCTCCAAATTAATTATCAATGTATTGTTGCTAATAGTTAACAAAGGCTTTGCGATCGATGCGGTTCGTATATGACTAACCCCCTAGACGCAATAGGCTAATGGTTATTTCTAGGAGATTGTAAACCGTCGATATATCCGAGTTGGGTGATTCAAACTCAGAAGACGGGGTTCAAAGAGTTTCTCATTGTAGCGCCAACCCGCCCACTGCTGTGTCAAACCCTCGCCGTACCTGGGGAGAAGGTTCAAAAGAAGGCAACTTGCCTACACCCTCATCATTCATCATTGCTCACCGCTATTGCACCAGCCGATATCCTCTCACTAATCGCATTTAACCCCTTGTCACGAAGGCCGCGATCTGCATGCACGATGACCAACAGCATCTGTGCCACGAGCACCTCGGGTCACTCAAATTTGGAGGACAGCACGATTACTGATGACACGGCTGGATGGGCTGCCAGCCTTGTACGCGAGAAGCGAAAATATGTATTTCTAGCTGGGGAAGGGGAGACTGGAGTTCAAAAAAGGCCTAGACGAGAAGATTGCAATGGAAAGGTAAAACTTGGGGCCGTTTTGGGCTAGTTTGGCGGCTGTTTGTGAAAGCCGTAGCTTCTGGATGTGAAGCATGACTCTAGAAGTAATTTGGTTACCGGAATGGCTGCTGATCATATCTCTGGCGTTTTCTCTTGGTGCTGAAAAGTCCAGTTCAATGGCAGGGCTTCAAATTGTCAACAAATCTGCCATCTCCAGCCACATCTCACCAAACCTCAAGAACTTGCGCCTAGGCTGAAAGCTGATGGCCCTGGTTATATTTCGTTTCTTGGAGTGTGGAGACTAGACAACACTTCGCGTTGGATCCGCATAAGACGTATTTCCGTAAAACCATAGTTTCCCGTGTATTGTGAATCTACGAGCAGAGGAGCTCAAGGAGGAGGTGCCTAGTGCCAGCAGAGGAGAGGGATCAGCTACACAAGGTACAAATGTAAGATGTACCAACAGCCTCGGCTCAAACCTATTCTTCGCCCAGACGTCTATTTTGTCCCAATTAACATACTGATGCACACTATCAAATTCCGCCCACGATCCGCGATAGTTCGACAACCATCCGGAAGTGAAGATCGATAAGTCGGGATGGCACATTATTCAGTACCGGAGACTCTCGATATAGCGATCTTGTCAGTTGTCACAATTGTATGAGGGGTTCTAAAGTGATGAGAGAGGAAGTAGAACATTCTCGAGAAGCGACTGGGCCAGTTGTCGCTGGGAAGTATATAATGATCTTGATAAAGCACATGCCGGATAGCTTCCAGGCAATGGGCTTGGCGATATACTCTTCAAGTTGCCAGAATCATGCGCTTCTCTCACACATTGAAGTAAATTTCACGAACCGATCGTAACCAAATTATCTCCCAAACCATCTCTAAGCTTAAGGAAGTTCTATGAGCACATTCTGATTCTCTAAAAGAGAATCACAAGTCCAGATATAGTTCTTTGAGTAATTTCAGACGTAAAGAGAATGGGGGGAATACACTAATCGAAAGCCTCCGCCAAGCATCCTCGACTTCATCACTTGGAGGCCCAGTGAAAGCGTTCGAGTTATTCTGAATATTGACAAGTTCCGACGTATTAATTAAACTCCTGTTTATCATATGGGGGCCGTAGCTCTACTTTCCATCCCTCTAACCCTCCTGGACAGTCATGTACAGGGTCATCCTCATCGGAATCCTTATCAACATTTTAACTGACATCTTTCGGACATGTCTAAGGCCGTCAGAAGTTATACCTTCTTGGACAAGGCTGGAGTTATTGCTATATACGCTAATACCCGAATCTTCCGACGATGTCTAGTGTTGAGCCAAAACGTGCAATTCCAGTTGTGAAACCCGAGCCCGAGTCAGGGAACTGCTTTCAATTTCTCGTATAGCATTTCCAGAAAAATATGCGGAAGATACGAAGCTATAGATATCTTTCAATCATAATTAAAATGGTGTTTATATAAAAGGATGAGAGATGTCATCAGGTTTCTTAACCACATCTTCATCACATTACTCTCAATCTTCACTTTACTCTTTTAAAAACAACACTTTCTAACAACAATTCAACTTCCAATAGTCAAAATGCAGTTCTCTAAGCTCGCCACCTTTATCGCTACTATCATGGCATTCACCTCTTCAACTCTCGCTGTCAGTCCTCCCCTCAAGCCTATGCGCATATCCCCATTACCTCATCCTGATTTCCATTAATCCCGTCAATTCATACTAAACCAGTCGCAGTGCAATCCCAGCCAAGACTGCTGTTGGGGAGGAGCAGACGGTGGACGCCAGGGTTGCAATAACCAGCACAACTCCTTCACTGGTATAATCGGCGTCACCGGCGACCCCTGCATAGAGCAAAAGAATATCGACTCGCTCTGCAGCAACAACGGTGTCACTTTTGCCGAATGCGTTAGTCTCCTTCTCACACCCTCTCACCTTGGTCTTGTTCGAACTTTAGTAGCAGAATCGGACTAACACTTCATAGGGCGCTGATTGCTGCTTCATCAGCACTGGTAAGGGCCGGGGATGCCCATAAGCTGCTTTTTTCACTATATGATCGATACTTAGTTGTATTCATCAACTAGGGCATTTAGATGCTAGAAGTTTGGGTTCGGCGATGGCAATATAAAGGAGTGGCTTAGCTGACGAAGCGACTTTGATCCTAGTCTTCTTTTTTTTTTTCCCTTCTTGAGCTTTCAACAAGCTTACCTGTGATATATTCGAGTTGAATTTTTGACAACTGAAGTTCATTTATAAACTTGATTGTTAAATCTCGTAGGATCGCATGCTGGGTGTGAAGACGTTTTGGAGCAAAAAGATCACGCTCAAATATATCAACAAAAGCTTGAAGTGGCCTACTTTGTGTTTTCTGAGGAAACGATTGTGGACCACAGACCAGGCTCGCTACCTCTCGTTTGTATTCCTATTATTTACTTGTGAGAGGTACTCTCTATCAGAGTCATGGCCCCGTTTCGGCTTGCATGCCTCTTATTATTGAGGAGGTTCAATCAAGTACTACTGGAGACTCTTCAGTACCCTCGCCATGAATCTTACCTCTGTTCTGTCCGTTGGTACGTGGGTAAGGGCTCGTGGTGGTGGTGACCGCTCTCCCTCTTCTGTTTCTTAGGCGAAGTCCACGAGCAGATGAAGTTGCCTTCACGACTTTGGCAGTGCTTACTCCTTTGGGCTGTGGGGCAGTTGAGCTCTTTCGCATAGATGTAGCTGCTCTTCGAATCGATTCAGCTCGTTCCGGAGTCATGGATCTCAGATGCGCCATTGACAAAGCTTGCGTTGCAGAAGAAGGTGGCGGTGGCGAGGAGTCTGGAGATGTGCGTGGAATCGAACGCGGTGAACTCATGATCTTGGGGGGTGTGGGTGTGAAGCGGTCTGTCTGTGTTTCATCCCGGCTATTTACCTCTGGTTGAGATGGGGCGGCGTCTTGTTCAAGGCGAGTCCGACGAGGTGGCGCAATTGTTGCGCTGACATCCATCTCCATTTCAACACCTCGGGCAGATCGTGGTAGCTGTTGTGTAAGAAGTGTTGGAGGGTTTGAATTGACTGCGACCCACTGACGAGGAGCAACCCAATGAGTAATTGGAGTCCGCGCTGGGCGGAAAGGGTCTAGCACTGATGTGTCCAGTACAATATTTTGACGATGTAACAAGCTGGAACCTGTGTTGGTAATTGGAGGAAGCCTCAAGGACGAGGCGTCATTCTTAGACATTGTGAGGTCCAGAATCGAAGTGTCCAGTACCATCTCTTGGTGATGGTGTGAGCTGGAACCTGAGTTGACAAATGGACCTTGTCGCATGGTCATGGAAAGATCTTTAGACGTGTTGTTGATATATGATTGCTCATGGCGGACTATTGGCAATCCACAGATGAGAACTGTTATATCACCGTGATGAGCCTGTTCAAAACTGTACTGGTCCTGTTTTTGCAATAATGCATTCCTGGCAGCGTACCAGTATTGATCGACTAGCCTTAACCCCTACCCCGTCACAAAACAATGAGTGGCACTGTGTTGTGTGAACAAAGAGGTATCATTGTCATGTCTCGGTTCGAGAGAGAGTTCACCTTCAACAGTGCACTTCGGCGTGACAAAGGACGCCGCGCAGTTAAGCGAGAAACATCAAAACAAAGAAGTTGACTTCTCGCAAGTCATGCTCATTGGAGAAGGAATAAAACTCACCTAGCATTTGGGTAGCAAATCCTTTTTGATTGATTTGAATAATTGTTTTCTGATGATTTCAGCTGATTCCCGAAAACTTTACCCGCCAATCAAGCCGAATCATTGACAGACGACCGACTGTACTCAATTCAAGTGAACCCCCCCCCCC
>JAFJYH010000354.1:0-42916 GCA_017365405.1 Cadophora malorum | reverse complement strand
GCTTTAGAGGTTAGCGCGAGTGGGTCAGCCCTATCTTCTGGTTGGCCTACTGTATGGGATGGCCCGTTCGCGCTAACCTCTAAAGCGTGCCGTCCCAACTGCGCTGGCGCACATCCCGAGCTGCCCCAGGGGGGCCAACCACCATTACGGGCTGACACATACTTAACGCGATACAGGTTGGCATGGAAATCCTGGCCACAGGGAGACTTGGGTTGTACCGAGGCGACGCATGCCTTCACCTCTATTACGGACGTCATCTATCAGCGCTTGATATAACCGGGTTTCGGGACAAAGCGGCACAATATAAGGAGAGCACCTTAGATCGCCCGTGGGTTCTTCCCCCACAAGACAAACCAGTTCCCTTGTCATTTGAGGATGACCTGCTTCGTGCTCTCACCAACCCAACCGATGCAGAACTTGTTACTGCCAATTCGAATGCGCGTCCCGGAAGAGACTGGAAGTGTCCCAATGCTCAGTGCCTTATGTTCAACCACAGTTTTAGCAAGGCATGTGTACGGTGTAAGCATCCACGAATCCCACTACCCCCTCTCTTGCGTTGCAGGTGTCAGATCTGTGCGAGACTCCAACATCTCTATTATTCTTAGCTTTAAGATGCCTAAGTTACTCCAACATCTATGCCGCCATTTTGTCTCACCTGAAGTTCATCGACCTCTGCTCTGTCATTACTTCCACGAAAGCCGCGCTCCGTATGTAAGATCGTAGAACGGCAGGTCAGTTTGATAAGTTAGAATTGGAATATTGGAAAATTGCTCTCTGTTGATAAAATGATTATTTTTATTGGGGTGACAGGTCGCGTTCGGTCGGCGGGGATTTTCGCTACGTAGGGACGTCTCTTATATCCACTGCCGCGGCCGCCCGCCCGAAGACATCGAGAAAGGGAACAGCTGGTGCACAACTAGAAGACCAAAGAGACGATATTTGTCAGTCTATCCCCGTCTTATTAATGTCAAATTTCGGATGTCAAACCCAGCTAATAAAAAGCAGAATACCAGATCAAATGCCTGTAGGGTGAAACGTCAGAAAACGACTTGACTCTCAAGACGAACACATCTACGACTAATTCTTGCCGAAAATGACGAATACAAAGAGCGGGGAGAACCATATAGGTTCTTATCTACAGCTGCCATCTATGTCGGGGGCGCATTGCCTTTCCTGCAGCAGAAAATATCAGGTCTAGGAAGAAGACTTTATCTACTGATAATATATCCCTGATTTTGGTTTTCTTCTTGGAAGATTCCTGATCATCTATCCATTTGCAAATAGTCCAGCTACATTCCTGGTTATTCTTTTTCGGCAATTGCCTTTTTTTTCGGTTTTTTGGAACGGCGCTTCTCAATGTCTTCCGGCAGCAAATTCATCGGGAGTGGATAGGCAATTTGCTAAATGAGTATTAGCACTGCCGTGTATCTCAAGCAAGCAATTGCTCTACTTACGATCTCTGCGAAAGATGGCTGCCGTGATGCATAGCCCCTGGACCTATACGTAGTATATCGGCCATACTTGCAGATGATCAGAGCTACGTCGATACCATCGAATTCCCCTAATTCAAAAGCTTTCTTAACCAATGTTTCCTTCCTCCTGTTGATCCCCTCATTCTTTTTCTTTCTTCTTTTCCCCTCGTCGTTTAGTTTGACGTTCGTAGTGTCCATAAGAGCCCAGAGGTTTTGATAAATATCGAATAATATGTTCGGCCAAGTTCAATTGGCTTTGAGCATTGACCTCGAGGTATTTCAGAGCCAAGTGTTGTTCTCGGTCGTGTATTGATAAAAGTCGTCAGCTCTGAAGGTTGTCTTCATTCATATTGGTGGCCACGATTCTGAGCTTATAGTCTGATTGCACATGGGGGAGCCTGAATCGGTCCTCTTCAAGCCAAAGTAATGGTCGCCATGTTAGGTGCTCTATAATTAGCAAAATTGATTTTTGGGATTCAACTACATGGATCTCGTTTCCTGAAATCCAAAATCATATAACTCCGTTACAGTTACTCAGCGCCGCCAAGTCTGTACTTCAGCGTAGAAACTGCTTTTTGTGTGAGTAGCCACTTCTTCGCAATCTACCTTTTTTCTAGCATTAGCTCTGTCATGGAGAGCACTACCAGAGCATCGGTACTCACTGTTGAACAATGCCAATGTCTTCTTCAAGTGTGGAACAATATAACGAACGCTCTTGTCTTTACTGGGCAGGCTACAGAATTGTCCCAGGCCCTGCTGCACGGCGCTCGCAGCGTGTTGAACTATGATCAGGCCACCGTCAATTCCGCACGGAACCGTCTAGCCGAAGTTTTTGCGGGTGCATCAGTCGCTGAGATCGGACAACTCCAATTGAGCCGTCTCATCGCTGAGATCTCTGCGGCCCTTCCAAGATCTGCCACTAACAACCAACAGAATATCGACACTGGTCATCCAAATGGCGACCAAGGCTGGAGACCCGACCCGTCCGCTGGCACAGATGGGTCACAGACCGCTAGTGTTTGTCCTTCGAATTTGCTAGCAAGGAGCGACCGACTTGTACACGAGTGCGATACTGTTGACCGCGAGGGAGATACAGTAATGGAACAGCAGGATACCCCTCTCTGCAAGCTCTGCACCTGCGAGACGTGTATAAAGCGTCGTGACCGTGCCAAGCAACAGGGAAAGAAGCAGAACTCCCTCTATACAGTTGCGAATGCCTTCCCTCGACAAGATCTTCTTGATATCCTTGATAAGTATTGGCCGACTCTGCAGGTCCATGGTCTCTACCCAGACCGGTCGTGCGAGCGTTTTCCGTGGACTGTAGAGATCAACAGTCCAGCCTATGCTCAGCGACGCCAATATCATCTGATCCTCCGGCACCTGGAAACTGAAGACGAGCTCCATCCATGGCGCCGGTTTGTGGCCGAGTACAAAACCCTCGAGGGCTACAATGAGTTTCATCGTGAAGGAACTAGACAAAAGTTCAACGGTATGCAATCTCGTGAGAGTGGTGAGAATGACAACAACAGGGCCAATAAAGAATACGTGAAACACATGTTTCCAGACCACTCTCCGGAGATATTTTCGGAGGCCAAGGCGGCCCTGAAGTACGATCTTCAGTTCGCACGGAGATGGGCGATCTTGATAAATGGCTTTGTTAAGAGAGACGGCTCTAAGATACCCGGCTTGGGTGTAGGGATTTTCTTGGTCCATGGGCCAGAAATCAAGAAGAAGATGTCGGAGATCTCTTCCGAGTCTGATTTGTGATCGCATTGCTAAGATTTAGATCCAGTTACTCGACCACCGGCTTTGGTCATCCATACTTGAAGTCTCTCCTCGAACATATCCAGGAAGTGCATCCGAACATCGTTAGTATGTGCCGGATATTGGAGCCGGCGGCCGAGAGGCTGATCAAAACCCATCGGCTTAGCAGAGATGATAACTGGGATGCTATCTCGGAAGAGTTGAATGACGTCACACTACCGAAAAATCATGTTCGCAGGCCCACTTAAACACGTGAATGCGGTTGCCGTGAGACAATGAGAGGGTTCCTAATACTGATAGAATTCTGGCTCCTGCATTTGTACCTTTCGTTAAAGTCTTGAAATTAATTAATGGCTTGAAAGTTTGAAAGTTCACAGTGGGTGGCAAATTGTTTTAATTATATAGATTTGAACAAATCATAACACATGCCACTTCCATTCTCGTAAACCCTATTCAAAATTATCCAAGTGCGGCAAGACAACTTCACTCTCAATATTCAATTATAACTTGTGTTAAATATTCCCCGATCGACCTTGATATTATCATGAGAGCAATGCGTCCCGTGCTTTTGCAACGATATCTGTCCACCAAACTTCACCAGCAACTCTCCCCTCCTTAGCTACGTCAACGAAGACGCGAACATGTTCAAGGGAGGTACGCCAGACCGCGGCTACGGCAGCTAGTGCGTCGCATTAGGTTGCTCTTCGTGCTTTTGAAAAAGTCAAACCTCAAGAGGTATAAGGCACTAGGAAGATTTACTTACGCGACCCGCACCAGAAGTAGAGCTCGTATTATGGGTAGGTGCAGCATCTGAAGCCGGTTTGGAGCCAAATAAAGTGTTCAAATTTGGAGGAGCGAGTGCAGCAGAAGAAAAGCCGCCAAACAGGCTCGACCTAAGCTCACTCGCTTGGCCAGAGCTTGTCTCACGTAAGCCTGAACTGGCAAAGAGAGATGTGCTAGTTGCTCCGGGTTTTGATGCAGATATTGCAGCTGTCGAGTTTGGTGTGTATAAAGTAGACCCAGTCGGTGATGGATGAGCGGTGCACAGTGGCACACAACCATTGCAATCGTGATCTGCGACGAGACCGCTGGAGGCAATGTCCAATAGTTGGAATAGGTCTGGACCATGGCTAGCGGAAACATGAGCGCGGCCTATAGCGGTCCAAGTTCGAAGGAATTCCTTCCGCTGTTTAGGAGTGTATGATAATTTCGAAATATGGCCTCGCATCGCGACGTAGTCTGGAATGGGAGATGAAAATGTTCAGTGACAGAAAGAAGCAGCTTGGCTTTTTTTCTGGTGAAATCATGAAGGGGGGCGGGGGCGACTGCTTATTTGCAAGGTTGGTCCCATTTCCTCTGTTTCGAATTTCGTTCCGTGTCTCCCAAATATGATTCAGGGTTATCAATTATGATCCATATACCACCACCAGTGACGGCTTTGGGCTTGCCAATGCCCACTAACCTTAGCGAGGCGATATCTTCAGTACCAGATCTCGAATTCCGATTCCAGATATCTGGAACCCAATTACCGACTACCCGGTTCAGCTTTCGGGACCCCTGCCGATGACCCTCGCTGTAAGTAAGAGGGTGCTGTGAGGGTGCTGTGAGGTCGCAACTGCCTGCGCGAATGAAGTGCTTGCGCGAATGAAACTGCGCGAATGAAGCTGAGCATAGTATTTTGCATAGTATTTTGCCTACGCGTAGTATTCTGCTTGTTGCGCATAATATTCTGCTTGCGCATAGTATTTTGCGCGTATTATTTGCTTGCGCGTATTATTTTGCTTGTGCGAAATATTCTGCTTGTTACACATGGTATTCTGCTTGCGCGTTCTCCTTGTTCCGCGTATTATTTTGCTTGCGCGAAATATTCTGCTTGTATTTTGCTTGCGCGTAGTATTCTGGTTGTTGCGCATAATATTTTGCTTGCGCGAATAAAACTACCAGCGCAGTTCAAGAGCAGAGACTTGGCTATATACACAAGATCACAAGTGGAATGCTTGGAGCAATTTGCAGAAGACTAGTTGAATGTCCAAATGTCCCAGTCACGAACAATACGATCCACCTGCTCGCAACGGCATATAATCTGCCACTCTCCCAACGGACCGATCACTATTCGCCCGAGAATAGCCTCCGTCGTACGTTGACTGCTTTGTAGACCTTGATAGAGCATATCGAGGCTCTTTACCAGGGACGCTCGTAGCGTTTTATCATTGACCATATCCGTATACTCTGTGCACCTGTGTTTCTTTCGTTTCTGTGGAGGTAGCCTCTTATCAGAGATGACGTTCAACTGATCTGATTCAACTCAGGTCCATGGTTCCTGTACGCAACACGTGAAACTCACCAGCACCTTCCTCAGTTTATCCGCTCAAGCCTCTCTTAAGACGGTTCGTCCCTGATCCTCTGTCGACGTCGCGCCAAACGCGTCAGAGGCGTCGAATTAACTCCGCAGATCTCCAAACTCCAGTAACAAGGTGTTTAGGTCTTTTGGAATCGTCATAGAATCTGCGACGCGAATCTGGAGTTGTGGTGGAGGTTGACAGTTGTTTGTTGTTGTTGTTATTGAGGACGGAAAGAGACGAGGCTGCAGCGAAAGCTTAGAATGGTGCATATACATGCGCGCTAGTGCAGCTAGCTCCCGCTTCTGGCTTGGATGCAGTCCCATAAACCGATCTATCGGGACCTGCATCGTTTCTGTAACTCGGTAAACTCGGTCTCCATATGTTACTCTTATCAGAAATGGATACCATTCAGTGATATGTCGTGGCGCTTGCAGCGCTTGCAGCCTCTTCTATTGTTTTTTACACGACGAGAATTTCAATCAGGTTTCTGTGTCCTTTCACGACGTAAGTTATGTGTAACTGAAGATAGCAAAGAGGCATCACCCCAACAGACCCATTCACCAATATCTCTCAGTTAACCATACCTTGAAATATCCTAGTCAATCACCCGTATGTTGCAAGCATGGTTTTCATTTGACGAAGCTTTCGCGGACTACATCACAAATAGAAGACATGTGAAATTGAAAGAAACAGTATGACATGGACAAAAGCTCAAACCTCCCTCAGACAAGTGTTGCAAGTTAGACGCGCCTCGCTGCTCTCTGTTCCTTCTGATAACGGCGAGCCCGAGACAATTTTGTACGATACTTCTGGATGTCCTTAATGATCCAATCGAGACTACCAATCGTTCTGCTCGTCGCATTCATCTCAGACAAGAGGTATTCATCCATAGAACGGCCCTGGTGATCAGTGTTCTCAGGCTCCCCATCATCGCGACTTTCAATCTGCTCAATCAAACGCTCAAGAACTTTGATCGTGTGTCCCACATGAGTATCTTGAAGCTGATTCAATCGCCCCTGAAGTCGAGATGAGCGAGAAAATTGTCGGGGAGAACCGGAATTGCTGTTGTCGTCGCTGTATTCAGACTCCATGTCTTCATCCAAGACGTCTCTTCCCACAATCCCACGAATGTAATCTGGCACCTCATCGATCTGCTCATCATCAGATTCATCGACCACGATCGGCTGCGTTGAGCCGCCATCAGCGATCTGCTCATCATCAGAGTCCTCGATCATGATAGTTTGCATTGGTCCACCAGCAGCAGGGCTTTGGGGCATCTCCACCTGGGGTCCTTCCTCATCGTGAATCGACGTCTCTATGTCACCAGGGATGGTCTCTTCGATGATACTGGCTGGAGCTGCATCCTCGGCTGCATCCTCGCTCGGTTGGACTGGGTCGTCAATGGGAGCGGAGGGTCGGATGCCACCGAGGATGGTCTCTTCGATGATACTGGCTGGAGCTGCATCCTCGGCTGCATCCTCGCTCGGTTGGCCTGCATCGTCAATGGGAGTGGAGGATCGGATGCCACCGGGGAGGGTCTCTTCGATGATACTGGCTGGAGCTGCATCCTCGCTCGATGGTGCGACATCGCCCGTGGGCGCGGTATCGTCCATGATGCTGGCTGGGGCTGGGGCTGTGTCCTCGCGCCTGGAGCCGGCCGCCATTTCATCCATCATAGCTGCATCGACGTCAGTCGCAGGTGACGGTCCGTCCGTGATGATGCCCTCGCTCATGATGATATCTCGAGTCTGGGAAGCCATACCAATGGACACGGTGGGGAGGCGATGGGGCGCATCACTAGCAAGCTGGCCCTTTCGTGATCTGAGTTGACGAGTGGAACCGGAATTGTAGGCAGGCATGACGAATGGATTGACTGGGCTTGACAGTGATGATGGTTGAGTTGGGGGAAGAGGAAGAAGAGGAAAGAAGGAAGATGGAGAATTGAAGATTCATGGGCAGGACGAAGGCTTATATACATGTGCCTGGCTCTAGCGCCGATTTCAAGGGTCACGCTGATGACATCTTGCCATCCCATGTGCCTACTCCACTGGAGAAGATACTGACAGGGGAAATCTATTGGGTGCATCGCGCCCCCGCCTCCTGCCTACCACACATACGAAAGGCCAATCCAGCTACAATGACGGTGGAGTGGCGCCACGCTACGGCTCCTTTGGTGGTTTCGACTTGAACCTGACTAGCTATGTCTGCGCGCGAGAAGGAGAAAGAACATACACCTATCTTGAAGGTTCCGACATATTCGAATGTCCCAGCACCTTACACATTCTCTCCT
This sequence comes from Cadophora malorum, assembly GCA_017365405.1. Taxonomy (NCBI): domain Eukaryota; kingdom Fungi; phylum Ascomycota; class Leotiomycetes; order Helotiales; family Ploettnerulaceae; genus Cadophora; species Cadophora malorum. The sequence continues at coordinate 35,048 of JAFJYH010000354.1, read as the reverse complement.
GCGTGTGAGATGCGTGCTCATGGTAGTCGGTCACAACAGGAGCCCGTTGCTAACGGGGACCTGAATATCGACAATATTATCAACGCCAACATCGGGGGATTTGGAGCACGTTATGGCAATGACCTCTCGCGTCGCAGCCGCCTTGGCGAAGATCGAGCATTCCTATACCCATTCCTGTTCCGGCTCGATTTCGGTCTCTCTGGGAACTTGCATGGTGTCCTGGTGCAGCCGAGCAGCCTTTACGTGTCCTCGCATTACAGGTGGGTCCCATGAAGATAAGCTATGCCGGCCATTATCATTCCTGCATGATAAATGGATTCGTACAAACGGAAAGGGGTAAAAAGGTGGACTTCTGGATGTTGTCGTTCGGCTGTTTAAGCGAAGCCCCTAATCGCTAAGCGAGAAAGATGCAGTTTGGCTTCAACCTGCCCCGGGTTCAGACCAATCACCTAATGAAGCTCCTTGCCTCTCGGACAATAGAAAAATCCAAGCTCCAGGGTCTGACTAATTGAATCTCTTCAGGACGTGGTAGATCAGTTGCGGAGGTTCTCCTGGAGAATTGAGGTTGAACGGCATTGGAGTTTGAGGTGGATGTGAATGGTAGGTAGATGGTTGAAGTATAATGTAAATGAATGCCACTGAAGATGGCAGGCTTGCTGAATGCTCCTTCCCACATAAGTTGTTCAGGGATAATGCCACTGAAAGCGACTGCGATGGATCCCGTATCTCACCCTTGACGACGTCGCTTCTTGCCTGAGCTCTCCACACCAGAGTCGAAAACAGCTCCAACTCCTAGCCGCTCGAGGTCTGCTTTTAGACTGTCCTTTTGCGCCTCCACTTCGCGCATATCCCGTCTCAGCTCATCGATTTTGTCTAAATCATATGTCAGTCAGCTTTATCGAATTCGCCTGTTGTTAATACCTTTGACTGATTCAATCTCTCCCTGAAGAACGCCTATATGAGCTTCGGATCTTGTTGGTCTAGGAAAGCAAGGGCAGTGAATAGTCATCTCGCCTTCCATTTGCCGTTCTTTGGCTTGCCCGCTTCCCTGAGTGGCTTGTAGCCGTGCGTTGCTCATATGGAGTTGGCTATTATTAGCTTGGAGCTCCCCAACATATTCTAATATAGGAGGTAAGCCGAGGAATAGCCATTGCAAGGACCGTACTGACGAATCACAGCTCGTGACATGATGGGCAGAAGCCTGAGTGTTTCTTGTGAAATGGTAGCACCAGCGCCAGAAGATTTGGTGGCCATATCTCGGAAAATGGTATAGATTTCTCTTGGATTAGCTGGATTCAATGTACCAGATTCACAGATCTTACCACGAAGTAGAGTAAATCGACCATCTTCACCGATGTACGAGGGCTCTGTGGGGTCCTAGGCGATTATCAGGCATGTAATTAAGAGTAGAGAGTTGAATGCATCACTCACCAAGTCTGCAGCTATTTCGAAATTGCTATCTAGCAGTGGAGATCCCCCAAGACCTGGTGTACTATGACCTGGTGTACTATCACTGGACATGGTTATTACCCTTTCAACATCTTTGGAACCATGAACTCACCTGTTCAAAGGCGCCACCATGTCTTCCGCTGTTTTGAGCGTTGTCTCACGAGGTAAGCATGTCGCATCAGTGGCATTCTTCTCTGTCAGCAGATGTGTTTCCAGCTTGGCTTCTGACCTACGTAGAAAGAGGCTCCCACTGAAGTAGGTTCTGCCTCGTTGAGGGGTGGTGCGCTCATATTGTTCATGTAGATGAGTGGTGGTGAGCGTAGGAGCTTAGTATTATAACGGAAGTCAACGCTTGGGTGAAGCATGGGGAGGAAAGTGTTGGTCGTGCGGCAGCACTCTTTATAATCGTCAAGTGCTTGCATCGCCGATGCGAAGGCTTCCTTGTCGTTCTGGGAACGGCCATCTGTTCCGTACCTCCTACAGTACCCCTCACGGCTTCCCACTCACCTTAGCCTTGATTGTTACGGATAGTGGCCAGTAAGGTGTCGAATTTGGCCTCCCCCACCACCGAACCTGCCTCGCTCACGCCGCTTGATTAGACCAAGGGGTGAGGAGTGGCTGCATATCTCCAGTCTACGGCATCGTACTCCTTGTTCCATGGCATCACATGCCACGGGAGGGAGACTAGCGTACGTGTCTGCCCTCAGCTTATCCCCATGGAGCGCCGACGACTTCTGCAGCCACGCCCGAGCACCTCTTCCGTGACGTGAATACTTGTTGCTGCGCAGATCATGCCGAGGACCAGGTGCGAGATCAGCTTGAGGGTATCATGGTACCGGTGAGGCCCACGGTAGTTGGATGATTTCTGTTCTCCCACCCATCTGCGTCGGCTGATCCGTCTCAAGCCCCCCTTGATGGCCAAACCGTGGCAATGTCGCAACCATAACCCACTTATATGCTAAAAATGTCTCAAATTGGGCAGGGAGGCCCTCCGTGGCTGGCAGAGGATCCCCATTCGTGAATATTCAGGCACCCCCAACCCCCTACCTCCTCCCAAAACACATCGTGAAAGTGACAGTCTGCAATAATTTTGTTCTAGGACATGTGATCACGTGAACCCCTTATTTGCTAGCTTTTGGTGCTCTCATGGTAGCATGCTGTATCTCATAAAGAAATTCGGCAATGACGACCATAAATTGGTAGCGTTGGGGATTTAGAATAAACGCCCATGGATGGTTGTATCTAAACGGCCTGGAAAGGTGGTGCCAGATGCGATGGGCTTCGTATCACCACCAAAGCCTATTAGCTGCCTCTACTTGGATGTTGGCCCGGAGGGACTTGACTGGCGTGAACGCGGAGAAATCCGATAGGACTGCCTTGATCGAGAGACAGAGTGGGTGCAGTAGCAAGGAACACTTCTCAGGTACTTGCTTGCTTGCGAGGGCATTTGGTGTAAACCACCCAGGAGGCCCAACTGCACCTCATGACTTCCATCCTTCAGCTCATCCTCCTGATGTGTCCTCAGCAGCCCCATCATAGCCGTTCAATCGCAAGTCCGTCGTCTGATGGAGCAGCAGATATAGCATTCGTGACTCGTGTGTGATTCCATGGATTCAGCGCAGCATTGCCATGCAGAATGCTCTGCCGTGGCCGTTCCAGTAGTCGGATCATCAGGGGAGTCTTTGGCACTGCAAAGTATCTGCAGGCTTCATTATCCATGACTAAACCCTCCCCCTAGGGAAACTAACTCCTCGGGGTTCGGCTGCACTGGATATATTCTCCATGCCACACCGCCCGCTTGGTCAGCTACCAATTATGGAAGTGGGCAACAGCCTGGAAAGGTTCGACAACCGTGGCTGATTGGAAGACAAAAGCGGATGACGGAAACCCATGCAATTATAGACATTCGCTGGCATCGACTTCCATTCGGCGATATGCTAGAATCGCTTGATCCTCGGTTATCACATGGTATCCCTCTCTAGGCTCGCGAATTCGAAGTATCGCAGATGACATAAATACCGGACTTGCTGCTTTGCTTATCACTTGATAATGGAAATAACTCCCTCAAGTGGTTCATATATCTCAATGCCAAAGGAAGCTGCTGCCGGCGACGTCCTATCTCACCCAATGTCGAGAACCACCGCTAATACCTTATACCAAGGCAGAATTGGTCACCATGCACTGGCATGGACACCAGGTGCAACCCTAGATAGGCAGGATAATGCGTGCAGGGTTTGAGAGATGGTGTGGTGGCTAGATGTCCATGGTACCCACCGTTGGCCTTTTGTGTGGTTCCTTGATGCAGGATCATATCGACTAAGGTATCCTGCCTCAGCTCTCAGGGAATTTCTTCCATGGTGCAGATACGAATCCGTCCAGGGTAGGGGAGCTTCGAGGAATGGAGGTTGTATAAGTTGGTCCGAGTCTGCCACCTCCCTCCTTCACCAACCCTCCTCCTCCACATCTCTTGCTCCTCCACATCTCTTCCTCCAGTATCAATACTGCCTCTAGTGTTCATTGCTGAACAACTGGACAGCCATCTATCCCACTTGCCGCGTGCATCCGTCCTTCGCCCTTCGCCAATATGGGGTCGGGATCCTCTCGGGTTGAAACTTGGTGGGAGGCAGAAGCTCAGCGCAAAGTAAGAGTTACGAAAAACAGTGGCAAAGTGGAAGTCATCTGCTCGCTGATTCCCGGTATGGACCAAACCGCCGTGGTGGGCTCCTTGAAGGCACGTCCCGATCTCGAAAAGCTCTTTGCTCTTTATTGCGAAAATCAGAACCGCTCTAGGGACCAAGCTATACACCCCTCAACTTTGACAGTAGATTTTAAGGCTAATGAACTCTGGCGGGCGCTCCAAATGCCACCGGGGGGTGGCAGGGCTCCATGGAACTGGGACTGGGAAGCACCGCTCGAAGGAACCCCTTCAGAAATTGCGGCCGAAGTACACGCGACCGTGTGTCAGGCGATCTTCCGAATCCCCTTCTCCGACTTTGTGAAGTATGCCCTAGGATACAGCACGAAAGCCCTCTTTCTCAATAGTCTATTGGGTGCTGTATGCGATGTGCGTGACAGCCTTCAAACGGTCTATCAAGACCACCCCAAGATGTTGGAGACTTACGTTGAGGTTGAGAGTGTGAGTTGATAGAGGTCCGCCGAAGCAAAGCACTAATGAGGCTAGGCACTACAGCAGCGACACCACCCGCTGGCGCACTGGATCGTTGCCAGCAGCCTGCAGCACTCGAAAGTTGCCCCATACGATACTCTGGCCGCGAACCTAGAGCCAATCCGAACCATCTTCGCGACTCGTGACTTTGACCTTGTGCTCACGCAACTTAGGGCTCTAGACCTGCGGTTTGCGCACGGTAGTCAGATGTACAATTGGCAGAAGTGGTCAACAGATGTCGACTTCTGGCACTGCATCGACGGAGTTATATGGTCAGGGAAGTTCACCGCTCCACCGATGCGGCCGCACTTGTCAGGTGAGGACCGGGATGAGAGACTGCGCTTTCTTCAGGGATTTGAGACAGACGCTGAAGACAGGGCGTACAGTGGGTGGAGTAAAGTGGTATTCTCAGTGAAGAGGTTCATAGGTCGGGATTCGCAGTACAGTGTCAAGAAAGGCTTGCTGATGTCCATGGGCCCGATAATGGATAGCCCTAGGAGCTCCTGACTTTAGGCGTATGTCGTAGGGAGTTTTCAGAAGTGTCGAATTTGGATGTCAATGAGGATGGAGATTGACCGCTCTTAATTCGCGATCAGGGCAGGAACTGTATGTACATAGCAGTCAGTCGTGTGTTTCCAAACCGTGTTCAGAAATATCGACCTTTTGAGGTTATAGTCTCACCTAAATTCTCTTGGCCAGACGTAGCCCCTCTTCCTCCGTTTCGACAACATAGGCCACCGTCGTCGCCGCTTGTGGTAGGCATTCCGTTGCCTTTTACACCTTTCCGTGACGGTTTCCCGGTCGTGCAAGTACTTGTATCGAGAATCGAGTAACTGGTATTGCTCCTGCCATGTCGTTTGACCACTCCACTTTCTTCCGCCAACATTTTCCAGGCCAAGTGGGCGCCACGGGAACAGCTTCTTCGTATGTGTGCGCGCCTTGAGATGTTTGCGGACTTCAGGTGTGATACAACCGTGTGGACCACGAATTGTTAGGTGAGGAAGGTTACGGAGCTTGAAGAGGCTCCATAATCCCGGGTCGTCGACGGAAGATATCGCGTGTGAGTAAGGGATGCAGAGTCGAAGCCATGATATTCGCATAGAACCCCAGTGTTTATAAAGGCACTCAAAAGCCTCGTAAGCATAATCGGTAGTCCGCTGACCCCAACCCATGGCATTCTCATCGTCAAGATAAGATACGCTGAGGAACCGAACGCTATGCAGAGTTGTAGCATGTCGACCCGGACCGTGTTTGAAGAAGGCTGACAGGGTTTTCAAGTCGCTGAACTCGAGGGCTTCGCCAATACGGAGTTTGACTGGCGTGATCTCTCTGCCTTCTGTGGAAGTTGAGTAAGGGTGGTTGAGGTAGATCGAACGGAATGCCCTCGATACCGATGCCACTGGGTGGTGTGCGGCATGGGTCCTGACACCGCCGCCTAGCGGTGATAGTCGACTGTCCGCAACGACATAACCCAAGATCCGCGATGTGATCTCTGCAGGTATAAAAGTCGTGTTGCTGTGGAATGTATGGAAGGTTGGGGGGGTAGAGTGGCCCGCCATGACGAAGGCTGGATGTTGGCCTAGCATCGAGAATGGGGATGAATGGGGTCATGATGAATAGGAGGTAGCAGAAAATCGAATTCCACCTGTCGTTCATAGGTTGTTGGCAGCCGTGAATGGACCAGGCAATTTTGTGTGTAGATGTTCACTGGCTACTGGATGATCGCTGAGGCGGTTGCTGTGGCGGGAAATGCCGCGATTGGACCTTGTTCTCCTGGGGGAAAAAAAAGTGTGGTGGACAAAGCCCAGAGGGGGGAGGCATTTTTGGCAGAGTTCGGGGGCTCCTTGTGGAAGCCGTAGTTCCTGAACAGGTATGCTTTGCACCGGTAACTGGAAAATATTTGAAAGGGTTGAAGAAGGGAACGTTGGGCAGGGTTCTTGGCACGGTCCACTGAGGCTCAAACTAACCGATCCTTGGAGGCAGACTTCTGTTGACGACTTCTCCTGCCCACTTCATGCCAGTCAACTAACACCATAAGGATTTTGGTCCAGTACAGCCCATTGGGAAGGAAAGTCTTCGGGCGGCGATCCAGCTTCGCCACAAAGAACTCTTTACCTTCGAAGCGATTAGAAAGACCCCGGCATCAAGAGCCTTTTCAAGGAATCCCCAAATGGCTATACGACAAGGCACACGAGGAAGTTGATCAGCGAATACTCGATGAACTTACTAGTTTACTACGATGTCAGAAGATTCTACGAGCGATACTTTGAGAGGAAGTCCTGGACGAACAACGCCAAGCATATCTACGACCAGTCGAGGACCCAATATGCAGAGGTCGCTGTAGTGAATGGCCGAATCCTTCACTTCAAGCTCCATTCTGCGAGCGGTTCATCAAGTTCCAGGACACTGTTCTCAGTGGACTACGCCGCAGATAATACACATCAGCGAACAAAGGGTTGAGGGGCTCGGAGGCTAATCACAAGCTTGACATTTTCCTCACCCCCACCGACGATCCCTTATCGGACGGCGAGCATGACTGGCCCAGCGTATGCACACGAAGTGTTTGGAAGTCAACCGGAGCGGCGATTCATGCCTTGGTTCACGGTCTGCGGAAGCATGATGCGGCTCTGGGTATTCGACAGGCCTGGACCGTACAACTCCGAGAAGTTGATATTCACAAAGAGCCAGAGCGATATGTCAAGGTCCTTGCCGGCTAATGCGATAATATTTGATGCAGGAAGTGACATATGAACATTTATGACAACCCTTATATAACAAATTACGACGATGCCTCTCCCACTATCACCTCACGAATCCACCGAAAAAGATATCAAAAGGGCATCACCCAAAGTAAAGCCAGCCTCAAACATCCACTCATCAATGAAACCAATCAGAAATGCAAATGCACCACGCCAAATCAATCAAGACTGTCACCACCTTGAAGCATCCAAGAATCCGCTCTCTTCATTTGCCTTTTTCCTTCCCTGGTTCTGACTACCCATTCCTGCACATTTTCCACTGCCATGTGAGGCACCCGCTTGTATTCCATCAAGAACGACTGGACCTCAGCCGCACTAAACTCCTGCTCCGGTATCTTGCTTGCAAACTCTCTCATCAGCTTCCTGAGCGTGTCTTCATCTCCTCGCTGGCTCCCGTCTGGTAAGGTGTCGTCGCGCATAAACAGGGCGCAGAAGAGTCGAGCGTTGATGTCCTGGTTAGTGTACCCAAGCTCCAGCTTCATATCCACTCGACCTGGTCGAATCAACGCAGCGTCGAGACGCTCCGCGTGGTTCGTGGTCATGATCAGTACCCGTCCTTCCTGCGAACCAACACCGTCGAGAACGTTCAGGAGGGCCGATAGAGACACCTTTCCTTGCGACTTTCCCATTGTTGAAGAGCCTGTCTCTTCTTGACCAGTCTTCACCGTTCCGTGCTGTCGAGATTGTGTTGCGTCGACGGCATCAATATCTTCGACAAGGACGACACAATGCTTGGGGAGTTCAGTGAACAGCTTGCCCAGCGAGCTGTCGTCCTGACTGGAGATATTGAGGATATAGATATCCAGGTCGCAGGCCCCGGCAATTGCTAAACTCAAACTGGACTTTCCGGTCCCAGGTGGCCCATACAATAGGTATCCCTTCCGGTATGGGATGCCGCGCCGAGAATACCACGCTCGTGTTCCAGGGTCTAGGAAATCCTTGATGTCCTCTACTAGCGCTGTCTTCTTCTGCTCGTCAAGGACGACAGTATCGAGTGGTCTTTTGTCTATTGCTCTCGTTTTTTTCCAGCCACCATCCCGATACCCAAAGACAGAGGTCTTGTTCTTGACTAACTTCAGGTACTCAGCTCGACACTCGCTGAAGAGCTCCCTCAGAACATGCGGAGATCTGCCTATGCAGGAGACTGAGATCTCCTCTTCGCGGAAAATTCGGCCCTCTTTCTGGACGCTCCGAAATGTGAGCAGACGATTCTTGTACCAGAAAGAAAAGCTCCCATTCCAAGGCGAATACTGAAGAGGCTTCTTCTGGTTTCCATCAGAGTGATCGTCGGCGGACCCGCTTCTCCTCGCAGCCACGCTAGCAAGAAGGGAACGTGCCTTATGGGAAAACGGCTGAGAGGATATCCAGGCGACAAGCATATCGTGTGCTTCGTTGGAATGGGAGACATAAACTCTTGAAGCTGTTACCTGTCAGAATGTGTCATTGGTGGTCTGAGGAGTCACGAACTGAAATGCTTCATCACAAATGCTCCAAAGAAGTCTTTGACATATCTGCCAAAGAACACAGCCAATCCGCAGATACAAAGCACACGACCATAGCTGTTTGGGTTGCCGGCCAGAAGTTGCCGGAGGGCAGCAGAGATGTTGGTAAGCCCAGGGAAGAAGACGTCTACCATTGATACCGGGCTCAATGGGAGTGGCTGACTTGGCAGAGAATAGGCATTGTTGTGAGTAGCCATTGCAAGACGTGTTGTGGGTGAGCAGCAAGGGAAAGGACCGATGGCGGATTGCTGGTCTGAGTGTTGTGAATCTGAGGTCGGACATGGAGTGAGTCTGTCCTTAAGGGTCAAAGGGGATCTGTGCCTTATATATTCACTGGTTTTCGTATCATCCACCACGGAGGTCCATTCTTGCGCGGCCAACGCGGGACAGTCCCCATGGATGGACCGGCGGCCTCTGCTTCCAGCATGATACGTTAGCTGCTTAAACGGAAAAGCTGGCTTCGCCGATTCACCCCTGGTAAGTCACTTGCGGATCAATTGATGATGCATACAGTACTCGATTGAAGCTAGGTTGGAAAAGTATTATTTTGCAAAGAGTCTGCCGGGCCACGCCATAATTTTGATTCTCTCGAGGTTGCATTACACCATGGATCTCGTGCTCAAACTTGACTATATATGGCCGATCTAATACATTCAGAGCAAACCTGGAAAGACCAAAAAAAGTAAGATCCTATATCCAGCAACCCAGCCCTGCTATCCGAGGCTATTTCCTACTCCTTTCGTCATAATCACTTCCGCTCTTCAAACGGCGTTGGGTCAAAGAGCACAGCGGGTTTGCTAAGGAATTCGTTAGCGGTGTTTTATCGGCGCTCCGTTGGACACGTACTCCCAACTGGGTGAGGTTGCTCGAAGAGTCTCCTCCATAGCCGGGTCTGTGAGATTACTCGATTCACTGGCAGCAGATGGGTCTGTGGACGGATTCTGCGCAGTCTCAGGGTTGTCATCGACTTTGGGCGGCTCTGGTTGCTTCGGCTTTGCGGTTGTCTCTGTTGGAGCCATTGTCTACGTGGAGGGTTGATAGATAGCTCTAATATATATGTAGAAGTGTGATGTTTGAGAAGATGCTTGAAGAATTAAGAGAGATGAGAAAGTGAGCGGTCAAGCTTGTGAGGAATTCGCACCCTTATATACATTTTTATACTGAAATTTCGTATGTATCTTTCCTGCAACAAACTACACATCGACTTCTCATTCAGCCGTCTCATCTGATCGAAAATATTCACTTGGCTCTTACTAATCGGAATCGAGTGGTGAAGACTGGGGCCCCTGTATACAGCTTCATTCACTTCAATATGTTCCTTGACCCTGCGATTCCTGATCAAGATGCCATGCATCTTGCGGCAACTAGGAAGAAGAACCCGGCGTTATGTCGACGGTGTCCGTCTCCCCAGAACGGATTAGACTTGAAGAAGTCTCCTAAGGTTTGTGCCGATGTGGAAAGTGTTGGCTTCTTGAATGGTCAGGCTAGCTTCGCCGATTCATCATGCAGCAGCGTGTGGGATGGAACACATTGAAGGGTGTAACCATGCCTCAATCCTGGGACCCAGGCCACTTCGGGGATGAGGATCCTGTTGGAGAAAGAGTTCATGGCGGATGTGTTGGTTCTTTGAACGATCTAGATGGCCTCAGAATCTTTTCAAGATTCTGATTCGCTTACAGACTTGGGAATCTGCACTTATTTTCACCCCGGTCGCCCAAGTTTTTGGAAGTAGCCCAAAATTTATTCCCGCCGTGTGTTTGTAAGCTTTATTCCCACCATGGTGAAGCAACTAATTATTAAGAACAACCCAAATTTCCCCGCTTTCGGATGCCTTTAAATCTCACATTTTTCTGAACGGTATTGTCTACCTATCAAGACCAAAGCACCAGTATGACGACGTCTACGTATGTATCACAGTTCGATGCGCTTACCAAGAAAGCCGAATCCTTTGTTCAGAGCCTTCGGAGTGCTAAGATCCACCCGTCAAAGGATCAATACACGACGTTCAAGGCTTTCAGCCTGAGACTTTGCGATGCTGCGGCGGCAATTCCGGTGGAGATTGAAGCCCTGAAGAAGCGTCAGGCAGAGTCTTGCGAAGAGGGCAGAAAACTCATATCGCAGGCACAGTTGGGCAGAAATGATCTCACCCACCTGAAGAATCGCGGGGTCTTTGCGAGAAATATGAAATTGTTCTTTGGAGGTCCACAGGACTCAGCCATCGATTCGGACACAATCAAGGCAAGGAAAAGATTGACAAGAGAGAGATGCGATCGCATCTGTAAGTTGAACCCAGATGGATTAATTTCTTGGGCAGTGGCCTTTGCGCCCAGCTTATGGACGGCCAATTTAATGTCAAGCAAGACCTTTGACTGCGTGGAGGAGCAGATTGAGCCACAAGATCCAGTGGTATGGCCATCCGAGATTTATGATGTATTGAGTGCTTTAGGAGATGAAGACCCGTTGCGAGGGTCTCACAAATATCAAGAGTTTCTGAAAGGTAAGTCCGACTTCAGTGAGAAAGTTAGCAAGAAACTGAATTACCAGCTGCTGAGGACGAAAAAGAAAAGGCGCAGAGTGCGAATCAGTCAAGGAAACGCAGGTGTCTTGCAGATAGACCTGCACCGGAGGTTGAACCCTTGCCACCCGTGCAGAATAGTGAATTGGTTACTCAGATTCCAGCTGGCCAGCATGCCTCCAGGATGAGTATGTGACAATCATATTATAACATTTAGTAGCACTGACCTCGATATAGCTCAATTGCCAAGTCTACAACAAATGGCACTTGGGGCGCCATCCTTCAATCGCGGTATATTATACTACGCCTTTGGACCGGACAACGCTGATTAAACTGTAGATCATACGCAAGATTGGGGTGGAACCGTTGACGTTGAGGAGCATTGGCATCCGCTGCTACATCACCAGAGTGTGCATACGTCCTCTCTCCAATATAAGCAACAGAAACCGGCAGCAGCGGATTCATTATTGCCATACAAGGAAAACAGAGGTGAGGAGAAGCTTTGCATATATTCGACGAGGCACTGCTAATAATCTATCAACAGAGATGAAGTATATGTACACAAATGCACCAGCTAGCAACATATCGAAAATGCCCGAGCCATTCAGAGCAGCCGTCCAGAATAGCCAGCAGTGGAAATCGGAAAGAAGTCAAGGATTGGAGACGACAGGGTGCTGGCCAAGTTTGTTCCCAAAGGATAACAGACAGGATGTCTCCTTTACCATCTGGTGTGGCAACAAGGACGGAGCACACCTAACCAAATTCTTTGGGGGACAACTTGAAATCTCCTCCTAAAGTACTGTGAAATATACGCTGCCACCCCTGACGTAAACAGAATACCCGGCAGGCACATCATATTCCAGATATTCGGTTGAGGGAGTTCCGTTGGCATTGTCTATATGGGTTGCGTAATGGCCTGTTTGCTCGTTGTAGATAGAAAGATAATAGCCCATGAAGGCTATCTTCCTTGCCCTTTGGGAATTTGCAGGGAAAGTATGAATCTGGATGTCCTTTTCTTCCCGTCCAGCAAGAGCTTCGTCGCCAATCTAAATAGGCACACACATGTTAGCTAATAAGTACATTAAAGGGAGAAAAATGGAAGTTAAAAATATCTGACCTGAACCTGAACCGGAACCTTAACCTTTTTTGGCATTTTCGACAACTCCTAACGTTCACCAGCTGTTTGTAATGTGTCAATGGAGGGCTCCAGATGCTACGAAGCTGAGCACTCACTGGGTCTGCACCCACATGTGCTTTGCGGGTATGATTGCCTTTAATGCCTTGCACTGGATGAGCAAAGCTGAGTAGCTTGGTCGAGCTATCGTAGCAGACGTCGAAGCTGCACGGCGACGTTCTCGATCGCGGATATGGCAAACCCAGAGAGGTAGGGAGAATGCTCTCGGCCTACACGACATCAGTAGCTACACGGGCTGCAGGTGAAATGCCTTAGCTACCTTCGCTCACGCAGTTCTTCAGTGATGTTGTTCTCGTGCGGATATCAGTCCTTGACGGTGGAGGGGCTTCGTGGATACAACCCGACTCCGTCGAGACGAACCGATTTCTGTAAGGTGCGATGGGTGAAATAAGGTGGGTAACGGCGGGCGGCGAAGAGAGAAATGAATTTGATGAAATAAATCGCTGGCGGAATGCTGATGGAGGACGGAAAAAAGTGCGCAACGGCTGCCCCTCAGTATAGTTGGGATAAAGTCTATTGGCGGAGCTGGGCGGAGCCGGTCAGGCAGAACAACTGAGTCATCGTTGACGCTCAAGAAACAACCTTGGATGGTATCTTGTTTGAAATTTGAGGAGGTCGATGAGGTTACTCCTTTGCAGGGAGAAATTGTGGTTTGCGGCCTCTGCAAGTGGTGGGGTTCAATGCCATGTGATCCGATACTGACCGAAACACCCCGGCGCGTTGGGCTCGGATGCCTTTTAGGCTGCAAAGATGGACTGAGCTTCGGTCGCAAATTCCAGAAAATAACTATCTGGTTGTCGTGCAGCATATCCGGCACCAATTCAGTCATCCAAACCACCTCCAGCATTTGCCAATCTTGCCATGCAATTTGCTCAGAAATCCGACACTGACCGAAACAACCCTGGTGTCTGCAATGCCGTCAGGCTTCAGTCGCAAAGTTCCAGAAATTTAACTGTTTTGCGCCAATGGAATCCTCCGACACCAAACCTAAACTAAGCCCTCAGCCTTTGGGAAGATTGAAAGGCACCCTTCAATGTGCATGTGACTCGGCTAACCTTGTAAGGATGTCCTGCACCCGTTCACGTTGCCTCGGCAATGCTCCGTAAATAAACGGGCTCGCCCTATTGATCCGCGATATATCGTCATCACATTCGAGCTCAATAACAACCGTACTCCTACAGAATGTCCTCGAGGAGGGAATCAGAGTTTGCTCGTCTTGAGCAACTGCTTCGAGAAGCGGATGAGCTAGCAGAGCAGGAGCGAAGACGTGCGGAAGAAGCCAACAAGCGCGCAGAACAAGAACGAAGATGTGCGGAGGACGAGCAGCGAAATCGACAAGAAGCCGAGTCTCGCGCTCAGATCGAGGGAAAGAAGACAAGACCCACAACATTCGAAGAATACATACGCGCCTGCCATACACTTCTCTCGAAACCACTTCGTATCCAGACAGACAAGAGCCTCAGTACGCAGGGCTCCATCACCAGCCCAAAGAACAAGCGCTGTCCGACACTTTTGAAACCTTGGACGGACTTTCCAATGCTGCAGCAGCAGCTTTTCGAAAGAATTTACGAATACATACCACGAGATGCAGAAAATTTCAGCTCTATTCAATATCTCAAAGAGCTCGGTCAAGACCTTTGCGACCGGCCACTCGCGAGCGAGAAGGAGGATCGCCGTGCGTTCAACTTGGGCAATGGCATAATTTTCGAGAATCATGCCAACACCCTAAGCGATAGCAACGAAGAGGTCCTACAGACTCTGCAGAAGGTCGTGGAATACAAACCGTCTCACAAGCTGTCGGTCTTCAATATACGGGCTGGAATTTTGCGGGCAGATAGCGGGTCTATGAATGTCCCAGAAGATGTCATTAATCGGATCGCAATACCCATATCTCCAAACCATGGAGCTTCGCAGAGCGCATCGCATACATTGAACCGGAACGATTACATCATCGATCCTTCCATGGACCTGATCCCATCACTACTCGCTCTTCTGGAAGAAGAGAATATGTTTACTCCCTTCCAGGAGAGTAAGTTTCTTCGGGCGGTGCAGATCCGAGTTCGAAGAAGGAAAACCGCAGATCCTCAACGGCCAACACAGTATTTTCAGATCAGGTCCTACAAGCTCATTCATACCATAGAAACCAGATTTATCCGGACGCGACATGCCAAGGTTTCTATAAGAGCTAAGACAGTCGCTAAACTGTTGCAGAGCTCTCAGGTGGAAGGGGGAAGGGACATTACTCCCGCCACTGAAAAAGTCGAGGCAATCTTTGCAAAGAGTCAGAAGATCTGGCAGATCTATCTTGAAAAGGCCCAGTCAATGGTATCACTGCCTGCTGACAGCCTAGAAGCCTCAAATTTGCTTCATAGAATTCCCGCCCTTCCAACCAACTTAAGAGATTGCTGGTTTGTTGATGGACATTCCATGTGGGACGCGGTCTCTCAAGAGGGCTGTGACCTGCGACAGAAAACCGAGGGTCAGCTCCGAATATCTCTTGGTGTCGCAGGACCGACAAGATGCGAAATATTACAAAGACAAGACTTTCGACATTGGAGCGACGACATAGGGAGTGGGCCAACAGAGCATTCATCTGGAAATTTTATCGCCATCCTCACGTTCGCGTGGGCGTACATCTTCTGCTCAGAACTTCTTCAGAGGCAAGGCAGAATGATCCAATATTCGGCCAATTCTGCTCCCGTCGTAGTTGTCGACGGTTGCCATGATAAATGTATTGGAAGCAGTCTGGTTGTTGATGTTGGTGACGCCACAACTAGGGAGTTGCGTTGGTGGAGTCAGATCCTAGTACGTGGACGTGGATGGTATGCACCACCTTTCGAAGCAAAACCATCGAGATCTCAACCACCTTGGTCTATAGAATATCACGGGAGCTTGGAGTTCCGAGTAGGAACGTCGGCTCTACCACTTGCAGGGCTTTGCCTCGAGCTTCCGCCTTCTTCAGAACAAGCTGCAGGGTACCTCTCCAAATTCTGCCATCGACATCATCTCCTGATGCAATCTGCCGCGGCATTCACGGTAGTACTTACGCTTCCACTACATAACTATATGCATTCGACGGTACATCTCCCAAAGCCGAACTTGGCCAAATGTTTTCCAGAAGCATGCACGCCAGGACCCCTTCCACAGTATAAGAGCCTCCCATACTACATGACGCTCAGTGCAAGTCCGACAGTCCTCAGCTCTGCCCTTTGGGGTGTATTCTGGGAGCCAGGCGTTGATTGCAACCTCGTCAACGCCTGGTTTGCCCCAATATTAGACCAATTTGAAAGTTACTCATCTCATCCAAACAACGTCGAGCTACTTGCCAAAGTGCTTGCACTTCGGTGCCCGAAACTGGCTCCATTATGGCTTGGCATGGCCTTATGTGGCCCCACGAAAACTATAGCCAGCATAGCCCCGTTCCTCAAGACATCAGAGGCTCCTATGGCACGGCCCAACTCTGACGTTGCTATCTGGACCGGAACTGCACAATCATTCATGGATATCCATGGCTCGGGTTCTTATCTGCGAAAGGATGACATGATTCTACGAAGGGATCTGTGGCAATTGCGGCATGACTACAGCGCCGGTGGTAGTGTTGAGTGGGAATCTCTCCCATTTAAATGCACTCCTTTATCCGCATGGCCGCCTTGTGGTGCCATGCACTTGAAAGATTTGGAGTATGAAGCTATTTCGCATGCTAAATCATGCAAACACCACCATTGGAAGTACAGACATTGGGTATGGCACGACAGGGACGCTACAACAGATACGGGCTTCGTCAAACAGGACGTCCGTGAGCAAGGAAGCTGTGTACCTGACTGCGACACCGGACTTAACTTTCTGCAAAACGGCTCCAAAATTCAGATCGATGAAAGTTTTGTGGCGTCAAGGAGGGCCACTAGAGATATATTCGACTGGGCCTCGAGTCAAGTAGCCAAGGGGGAGAGATTAAGTGTGTTTGCCCACCCTTGGTTAGAAGGTTCTATCAGGACGAAAGTCGAGAGTGGAGTTGATGAAGGGAGCAGGGGCGAAAATTGGGGAGGGCGTTGCTGTGATAGAAAGGTCTTAGATTGGCTGCAGGAGTGTGTCCGCCCACGGTTGTCCAGAAGTCACGACCAAAATAGAGAGTGGAGTAGATATAGAAGGAAGGTTAGCATGGTGAAATCTTGGACTGGCTTCAAAGCTTGTGTTTGACGAGCTATACTAGACTATCAATAATCCACAACACCAGCCTGTGCTCCACGTCATGCAGGATCAGTGTATGTATAGCTACCGTCACTCTCTTTGTGCTTATACTTGTTGATTTTGGGGTCCCACGTCCAGTACTCGCCACTGCTACCCCCGCCATTGTCGTCTTGATCAGGGCTTTTCATCCATCCACCTGGCTCACTTCCTCCTGGCCCGCCTCCTGGATGGTCATGACACTTTCCACAGACGGTGTAGCCATCATGAGCCGGTGACTGGCAAATGCTGAACTCGTTGGGGCATCTGGTAGCCTTGCTTCCCCCTTTCTTCTTCCTACCTCCACCAACCCAAGCCTCGCACTGGTAAAAGTTGTGCTCATTATTCTGGTGGGAGCAAACCTGGCACCATCCTGGCCTTCCCGAGCTTGCCGACTGCGGGAGTCTTGCCGACATTGCTACGGTTGAGAGCGGAGGCGAGACTAGGAATATAATATAAATTAGTATTTCTCTTGCAATAATAAATTTCAGAGACATACCTGATAATCCTCACTAACAATTTGATACCTTTGCCAATGTTTGGGTTTTGCGAGACTACAGTGGCTTCATTATGTACTGTCCTTGATATTTCAGTTTCCAACATGTCAATCTGTAAGGCTGTTGGTTTTTGTTAGGTACAGCAATTTGTGTGTCATCTGGTAGATGGAAGCCTCAAACGAACAACCCAAAACTACCTTAATTGGTCCTTACTCAGATCACGATCGACTTAAAATTCCCAAACTGGAGAGGCGCATAATCGCTATCTTCTGGTCCACCTTCAATCAAAAGCAATGTCGTATCCAATCATCCATTCCTAAGGTGGAGGCCCAGTTCTAAGCGCTGAGCCTTTGCTTTCGCAATCATTTCGTAGGTGCTACATGGTTATGGCCTTGACCCTCTACGGAGTAGTTCCGCCGTCCAACGGCAAGTAAATCGGGAGTTGCAAAATTTGCCTTGCGGATCAGGCCGCGAACCAGTGTGCAGGCAGCAGCATCGGCTAACAACGCTGGATGCCAACTAATCTTAATTTAGCCTAGCGCCAACTGATGACTGATGTCACCAGCGCAGCCCTTTTTGATCCCCAAACTTTCTGTATCTTCAAAAGTCGGCATTCCCAGCACAGAAGCTAACCCAAACCAGCTCGACTTCTACATTTTCTCGGATGGGCTAGTTTCAGATGTGAGTGGTTCCGGAGGGTTAGGGATGCTGCGTTCGCGAAATGACAAAAATAGTAATGGTTGCCGCTGCCATATTTCCATCCCAAACTCTAGCGCATTCATCTACCGACCACCCCTCGTCTGGCGCTCTATCTCTGACTCTTCCTTCACTCCATCCATCAACCTCAGCGGCAATATAAATCCACTTGTTACCCCTCCTCCTTCCAGTCGATATGGCCCCGAGTCAAGCAAAACGAAACACCCAAAAAGTTGGGCGGCAACCCTCAGTGCCAAAAGACCAAGGTAAGCTTCGTCCCCGTTACTGTGTACTTTGACTGATCATTGATAGGGAAGCGGCCTCAAGGTATCAAGAAGGAACGACCACGGTTATCTTCTCGTGCGAGCGCACGCCTAGAAAAGATACAACGCCTCCAAGAACGAACTGTATCCAAAGACAGGAATACCGAACCAAAGCACTCACTTCCCTCCCCAACCAGCAACACTCCCGGTAAAGAGGCATGTCACTCTCCTCCTGCCTACTATGCTATAAAGCTAACTCAAGTCAAGTTTCTACAGACTAAGGATCGAAAACGAAAACTATCGCAAGAAGACGAAGCTACCCTCCATTCTACTACTACTCAGTCCCAAAAGCGGCCGCGGACGTCCCTTCTACGATCTCCTATCCAGGAAACAATCGGCGAGAACACAGCGGTCGGTGTCAGCGACAAGGAGATCAACCCACTTGAATACTGGAGGAAGGAACTCCGTTGGCCTAAGGAATACTTTGAACCGGAGAGCAACATGAATCATCTACTTGCGAGGAAGAAATCTTCTTCCTCTCTTCGTGCCAAACAATCGGAAGCTGGCTCTGCCACACCTAGCTCTACCACACCTAGCGATCAAAAGCCGAGGGAAGCCAAAAGCACCCTTTATACGCGTCCAAGCTATGAGACTGTACTTGCCACCAAGGGTAGCTTTATGAGCAAGTTCGACTTGGGTATCACAGATGCAAGCAAGAGACTCTGTCGAACGTTACTTGAGGCAGAACAATCAGTCCCTCAAGATACGCTATTTCGTGACGATCTGTTCGACGAAACTTGCGAGAGTGTGCGAGCGAGAAATGAAGCCATGGTTGTTCGAGACATTTCCCCACTAATATGTCCGTCTGCCCAAGTCCTAAGGATCTATGGTGCGAAACATCTCAAGCCTTTGAATGAAAGTGTCAATGAAGGCTGGAATAGCGCTGTACCTTTCTATGGGCCTCGTCCACAACCTGATTATTTTGTGGGATTTGGACGATCTGCGTTCACGAACAGTCAACTCGAAAAGCTTACGCCTTTCGTTGGCGAGGTGGCAGATACTTTTACCTCCTATTTCATGGCCACCTGGCAGATGTACCTCCCGTTCCTAACGTGCGAAGTGAAGTGCGGCGCCGCGGCTCTCGATATCGCCGATCGACAGAATGCTCACAGCATGACACTTGCAGTGAGAGGTACGGTTGAACTCTTCAGGCTTGTGAAACGCGAAAAAGAGCTTCACCGGGAGATACTCGCTTTTTCAGTCTCGCACGATCACCGGACGGTGAGAATCTACGGTCATTATCCTGTGATCGACGGAAAAAAGACCACCTTCTACCGCCATCCGATCCGTGAGTTCAGCTTCACGGAACTGGACGGCAAAGAGAAATGGACGGCATACAAATTCACCAAGAATGTTTACGACATATGGATGCCGACTCACTTGAAAAGAATCTGTTCAGTTATCGATGAGTTACCGACCGACCTGGATTTTGAGGTCTCCCAGCAATCCGAGCCAGGGGAATCTGGACTTTCACAGGGTTTAGAAAGCCACCATCTCTCTGACCAATCAAGTCATAATGCCGCGTCTCTGGAGGAAGCTGACAGTCAATCAAGTCGTGTTGGTTCGCGAGACGTTACCCCCGATACTTCCCTGTCTCAGAGGATCGACGGGAAAGCATTTAAAAAGCCAAAGAAAAGGTGTCGGCCTGTAGAATTACATCAGTGAATGGCCTCATCGGGTCAAAGTGAGTATTTTGAGGCGTATTGTTTGCTACGAAGGTTTTGCACACGAGATTGTGAATGTCCGTAGCCAATAATCTGAGCAGCAGTTGGTGTGACATGAATCAGTATCTGCGTTTCCTGGGGTCGGCTTGTCGGCTTCGACGATAACGATGCATCATGCACAAAAGATTAGGCAGCCAAGATATGAGTCACCCCCATGTTGTTGTTATCAACTACACTACCCGGTGTATCTAAATGCCAATGAAAATCCCTGGTCAATAAAGCCGAGCCTAGCCTGATCTGCAAACATCTGTGATTGCTGCTTGATTGGTACCATTCTGAATCAAGGGAAAAACGGGCACCACCAGTTCACGGATGAACCGTTGGAGGGGTCGGGCCGCGGTGTTCGGATTCACTCCATCCCACAGAATAGCCACGAGCAAGGATTCCCCTCAACTGGCACACATTGTAAGATCTTACCAACTGCTGCGGGGCTGGGTGTAGCGCAACTGACCAGGAAGCTTTCAAGTAGTGATGTGCTACATGATTACTTAAAGACATCTCCACCCTTAGCTGCCCTCTCAACTATCACATCATCTCCTTGCTGACTCTTCCAAACTCTCATCTCAAAATACGCATCAGAATGGCAGCGGTCTCAATCGTCAAGCCCTTGGCTGTAGCTGGACTCCATATTGCTCCCACGATCAGTGATTAACATTGACGGCTTGGTGCTGAATGAGGAATTTGAGGGTGCGAGAGCGAGGGCTACACTTATTAAAGATGAGCTGGCAGAAGGCGCCGATACAGAT
Source organism: Cadophora malorum (assembly GCA_017365405.1). Classification (NCBI taxonomy): domain Eukaryota; kingdom Fungi; phylum Ascomycota; class Leotiomycetes; order Helotiales; family Ploettnerulaceae; genus Cadophora; species Cadophora malorum. The sequence continues at coordinate 14,252 of JAFJYH010000354.1, read as the reverse complement.
GAACAGAGGAGGGAGTTCGATAAAATCTGGCCTTTTCAGGATCATGAGGAAATAGATTGAACATTGGAACTGGTCGGCTGCAGTAGTGGAGGACTCTAATAACATGCGATACAAGGGGATGGAGGAACTTATTCTGAGGAATAAGTAAAATGGAAAACACGTCAGCAAATCACAGACACAAAGCCTCTCGGATTGAATTGAGTGCTAAGTTATATGTCGTTACCCCCAATTCCCGCGAGCATACTGGACCATGCATCAATCATATTTTCTTCTCTCCAACACAGCACCAGCCTTCACGCCAGCCTTCACGCGAGGCTTTCGCCCCCGCTTTCGAGGCTTTCCCCCCTGCTTCGTGAAGAAGTTCTCCTTCAGCGACTGCAGTGTGTGGCCTGGGAACTTTTGTCCTATCTCTGCCCAGGTCTTGTCGTCGTGGACCATCTTAGCCAACAGACTCTCTTGATTCTGAGTCAGTTCTTTGCATGGCTTGCGAGAAGTGACAGCCCGGCGAGAGACTGCTGCCTCCACTGACGACTCCCTAGAGCTCGTGATTAAAACTTCTGAATGGAGTGAGGCGTTTAAGTGCTCAGGGACATGTGACAACGAAAACTGCAGATTGTATGTGATCCGATTGCCAATCGTAACGCGTTTTAGAAAACCTTCCAATGGCCATTCCTGATACTCCGCGGCTGATGCCGACTCCTCCATATCTGAGGGACTGCGAGAGCTTGGTGGGGTGTAGTGGTGGTCGTTATTTACGGACGTGAGCGGGTGAGCCAGATCAGTCTGGGACTGCGCATTGCCGATCTCAAATTGCGTGGCTGATGGCGTCACGTTGTGAGACCGTGCCAGGCAAGGCCTTGGTGAGCTCTGTTCAAGGGGAGGCGTTGGAGGCATATCAGGCGGCGCTGGGAACAGTCTCCGCTGCTTCGTAGGTCGTGGGTTCTCGTCTTCCTCGTCATCCCTGTCGCCATCGTCGTTTGTGTTATGACCATGGCAGCTGCTCTCGGAATGGTGGATGCCACTATTGACTCCTCCGTCCTGGTGCTGCCGCTTCCCTCCCCGCTGCTCGCGCTTCCCACTATCGTCATCGTCGTCGGCCTCCTCCAGTTCCTGCTCCACTACCTTGTGCCTTATCTCATCTGCTGCCATCTCCTCTTGTTCTTGCTCGCGCGGGCCTTCCTTCTCCATATCCTGACTGCAGAGCCGCGTGCTGAGCCGGAGCTCTTCTGACCGGCCTCGGTCACAATCCTGATCAATCGGAGGATGCGATGGTTCAAACGCGCGACGACGTGGGGAGCTAGGAGAGGTAGCTAATAACTCCTCTTGCTCTTCGAGAGCCAGTTGCATGTCCCTTTCAAGATCCGAGGCGTTTTCTTCGCTCTCCCCTCCACCGTCCTGGTCCATTGTTGTAATCGGAGACTGGGCCGCTGACTCTCCCGATGCACGTCGCGTGGTTCTATTATCGCCATGTGGCTTGGTCTGGTCCTGGGATACTCCAAGCGAGTGGGGGCAGGAGGGAGGCTGGTCTTGGGCGGGCGTAGATGCCAAACCTTCATGGTCCAACGGAGGAAGTGGATGCAGGTCCTCGTAAACGAAGCAGCCTTCCTCGACGTCCCACCATGGCTCGCGGTGGGACGGATCAGCGCGCTGGCTCCGCTCGAAGGCGGGAACAGGGCCAGCGTTGACGGAGGTGGAGGTGGCTTCGGAGTCGGCAGTGTGGTCAGGACTATCGCCCTCGTCCTCCTCAAGAATCACCGGCCTGTCTGGAAGTTGTCAGAATTCGGCTTGCTATAGCAATAAAGAGTTGGCGCGCATACCTCGAGTGCCCTGGCATCCTGTTGCCGCGATCTCCTTCCGCAAAAGCGGATCTAGGAGCTCTTCGATCGATGGCAAGGTATCGTCTGCATCATCGTCATAGTTGGTGGGGTCGTGAATGCGGCCTGCGAGTTCTCACAGCAGATCAGTCAAGGTCCCTTTCAAAGATTCTCTGCGATCGTACCTTGAGCTTCGACTTCTTCATCTTCGGGCTGGGCTTCAAAGTCACGCCCTCGCTGCCGAGTCGCTGCAACTGGCTGGTTGCGAGATGTGGTTGCGGAGGCAGCCCTGCTATGTTTGCGTGGAAATTTGTGCCGCTGGTGGAGTGAAGGCTTCGGTGGCTGCCAAAATTGGACGTGGTTCAAGTCGACAGTGGCCATGGTGAAGGCTCTCAGAAAATGTGTGATGAGGATAAATGGAATTGGCCTCGAGTTGGAAACCTGAAGATTTCTTGGACTGAACTGCCACTTCAAAGTGGGAAATACTGATGATTTATATGGCCTCCCGCTATCCGGCCCTGGTTTCCTATCTGCCGCTCACAGTTGTCAGGCCGTCGTTGCCTATCCTAGCAAGGCCAAGGGAAATGCACATTGCATGACAAAAGCCCCGTGGCTTCCATTCCGTTCTCTCCCTTGCACCTAGGAGCCTGCGATCCCTACACGAAAGGATGGGACATGCTCCTCGACTAGGCAGTGCTCGCCATTGCACTCAACCCGTCCTTTCATGCAAAGCTGAACTCAGCCGTCATTGCCGGCTACCACAGCGTTCCCCTGTGACCATTTCTGGCTCCGTCCTGTCCTCGTTCCTCCAATAAAATCGTCAGTACCAGCGTACTGTCAGGAATCCTCCTGCAGCTCGGGAAACAGTCAGGAGATTTTCGCAGGTGCCCAAGACCCGGATCTTGTAGAATCCGAGGCCAGAGGGTCTGGCCCGCCTGCGATTGCCCCCATATGCTTTCCGTTTGTCCGGCAGCTTCACCGTCGATCGAGGAATCCTGCTGCGATCTGCAATTCCCGCCGCTCTGCCCAGCCCTTCTCGTATCACCGGATGCTTCCCAGCCTCTTCATCCCAGTATCAGCTCCTCGTAGCCAGGACAAATCGCAGTCGATGCATGGGGAACGTGGTCGAGTGGTGGTGCTCAGACGAGAGGGGCCTTCCGTATTCGGTAAGGAGGAGCAGGAGGTTGCAGCAGCTCCAGCCATCCACTCCCCCACTGCCACGTACACAGGTATCGGCCCTTCCGTCGCAGGTCAGCCCAGAACCTAGAGCACACTTGCTGCCAATGCCTCCACTTGGGGGAGGAGCTTACCACAAGGACCTCGTCGTCACCGCTGTTGCCAGTACGTAACTGATCCGAGGATCCAGCTAGGCAGAAGGGTGGCCGCGTCATCGTGAGGCATTTTTTGAATTGCTGAGGTCGTAATGCGTGGAGCACTGCCTAGGCAGAGCCTGCACTTTGCAGTTCACCGAGGACCGGCGCCGCGGTGGATGTGAGAATGGTGCGACGACGAGGGTGCCTAGGTGCAGGCATTCGACTCCTCTGCTCGTATCTCAGCCCAATGCGACACGACTCGGAGAGAGGATCGCCGTCAATATCGAAGAGGGATCGAGGCCAGGGTGGTAGATCGAGGGGTAGCAGCTTCCCAACCGCTCGCGCTGCCAGGAGTCTCGGTCTCAGCTTCAGCTGCGGCGACGCCGACGCTGGTGCACGAGGGCGGGTCCGGGCGAGGGGCGTCGACGGCGCATGATGCGATGCGAGGAGGGGCTGCCTGAGGGGTGTGGTCGGCGTGGGATCGTTGGGAGAGAAGAAGTTGAAGGAGGATGAAGGTCGAGGAGGAGGATGGGCGCGGGTTCTTATACCTCGCGAAAGCGGCGCCGGGCCCGTGCCCGCGCCTTGCCGCAAGCGGCGGTCGCTAAACCCGGGGGGGCCAACACCACGGCCCAGATTATAATATATAATTCCGAAGCAAGTATAACATAAGTTACTTTTTTGCATTTCGTTAAACTTATATATATAATGTTTCCGATCAAGGTAAACTCCGCAATCCCCTTCAATTCAATGCTAATAATTAATACAAATTCGATTTGGGAGCTTAAGTTTTTATTATTGGCAAAAGATCCGTTAACGAAAATATAAACCTTAGCTAATTGCAAGTTTACAAAAACGTACCGGAAACCTCTTTTCAAGTTATCTATTTGCTATTACAAATGTGCATTTAAAGCCTTAATTTCTTTTGCTATTAAATCTTGATGTTATGCTATTATCGATAGATTAAAGGCAACTTCCAATTAGCAAATTATAACCAAATATGCTTTGCAAGCGCGTTGCTTTATGTAAGCTTGCTTATAATCTTTACTTATAATATTTATTAATTTAATTTTTACTTTTTAACTTTTTTATAATATGTATAAGTTTTTGTTATTTATAATTATTATGTAATTGTTAAATGTAAGCGAGTTGGTGGGATTTAGGATTTATGCCAGTTTTATTAAAAACCTGGCTTTATTGATTTCTATTTATTTTTTTATTAAAAACTTAGCATCTTTAAAGATCAAAGTATTATTTATTTGCATTTTAATAATTTCAAGCGTATAATTATCTTTTGACGTGATAAGTAAATATGGATTGTATATGGAAGTCTTTATTTGTAAATTCTTTACATGATGCTTATAATACATGTTGAACTAATAATTTCCCGATTCTAGTATGCTATATAATGGAAGCATTATTATAAACATTATTTTTTTAAGGAATTTCTTTACAATCTCTTTTAGTAGCTATATGAAAATTTGCTAAATTAATTTCGTATGCACTTAAACGTAAGCTTGCGTAATATTTTTAATTATCATATCTAACTTGGGTAAATGCCGAAAGCATTACAAATATCTTATTGCTATAGTTATGCAAATAATAAGCTTTTAATTAATTCGCTAAATTATCGATAATTAAGTTAATATCTTCTTTTTACTTTTATCGTTAAAGGCTTAAATAATAAATTTAAATTTCTTATATGGCTTTATTATCTCCTTTCTTTTAACTTTATTTATTATGCAAGACTTGAAAATGCGTTATCCTTTAAGCCTAAGATCGCTTTAATGAATTGGGACAAAGACGCTTTTTGTTATTAAAGTTTTGTACTTTGTTTTTCAAGATATTTGAAATAGCTTACCTTGCGTTGTAATCTTACCTTTAGCGTGAAGTTTAATTAATAGGTTTTGATCTCTTATCTTTTTTTTTATCAAGAACGCTTTAGCATCGTAATCATTATTAATTGTTAGTAAGTTTGCGATATGTTTAATTGCTAGGAGTTTTATTATGAGTTGGCGGGGTTTTGAAGTTAAGCTAGGTTTGTTATTTATTTGCTATTCCGCATTAAGTGTTGATAAAAGATCCTTTGGCAGTTTTTCTTTTTGTTATTTAACGCTTGAGTTATTTGTTTTTTATGGGCGTATTGAAGTCGATTTGAATGTACGTATTATGTTTTTTTTAATTAAGGCTTTAATTATTTTACCCTTAATGCTTAGGAATTTGTAAGGCCCTCTTTATCCTTTCTTTTTCTTATATATAAGTATAGGATTATTTAAAGAGAAATCATAAACGTATGTAGTGCTAGGACTATTTCGGGTACGCAACGTATTATTGATTTTTTTAAATGCTTGGATTTTATATAACTCTTTTATAGCTTTTTTAATTGTTATAGCCTTTTGTTTGATTGTTAGATTCGGAAAGTTTAATTCCGTTATCTTAAGGTATGCCTCAAATACCAGCAATGTTGGGATTAGCCTATTTGATTTAATTATATTATTGATAACTTTTATAATCATTTGCAATTAATTTGCGTCAAATAATTTTAAGTGCTTTTTTGTAACGATTTCGTAAGTACAGCGTAATGGATGATAATACCTTTCCACCTTATCAATTAAATGATATGTCTTTATTAAAACAAGTTTAAAAGTACTCCTTATAAATCTAAATGATATCTAAAATTCTTTAAAATTGAAATTTGTTTTATGATTATATATAACGAAATTTGATAGGCTAAGATATATGTTAATTCAAGTTGATTTGAATGCGTTGAATATAGCTTTAGCTATAACTAAGCTGGCGCCTTTTTAGATAAATCGCGTTATTCCAAATCTTGTTGCTTTATTTATCATGTGAAGCACTTTACGTTCCTCAAGTTGAATAATATTGATTAGAAGCGTATAATTAAAGTCGACATTATCTTGAAGTTTAAAGCGAAACTTCTGTGAAGCGTTTACGTGTTTTTAGTAATGCTTACACATTTCTTTAATCTTTAATATAATCTTGAAATCAGGATTATAACTTACTTATTCAAACAAATGATGCAATTATTATATTGATAAATAACCAAATCTACGATAAAGCCTTTAGATTTCTATTTTCATTAAATAGCATATATTAATCGTTCCTATAGAAGTGTCCAATAATTAGCTATGCTAGTCTAGTAATAGCCACGGATGGCTTTTTTTTTGAACGATCAAATGCCTTCTCTTTCTTTAAATCAAAACATTCCGTAAGTTATCGTAATGTGCATCTATCTTATCAAGTTGCTATAAGCATATTAAAAATGATATATTCGCATCAATAATTTAAAATTTCATTTTTCCAGTAAAAATGTTAATAATAGCAACTTCTAAAGATTCTCTTATATTAACTTCAAATGTTATTTGGCTTTGATTCGCTTAATTTTCATTGAATTTTATATGCCGAAAATATTGTAATGCCTGCAATTAATTAATATCTCCCGTATTTTTATTTGATACATTAATATCAATTAAGAAACCTTAAAAAAAGCGATCTATTTATTAAATTGTATAAGCGTCGTTTTATTGAAGTTTCTTTATCATGCTCTTTAAAATATATATTACCTTTTATATTTCCAATTAATCTTTAACATCTTATGCGTCATATTTTATTGCACTCGCTATAAATACAATTATAAAGTGAGATGTAATATTATTATATTTATTGCTTAAGCCTGAATTAGCATCGTCACGTTCTAATGATACGTTTAAGTTAAAAAAATCCGCATTATTCCAATCTTTAATTTTATCTCAAATACCTTCCGAATCCTACTTAACTTAATTCACATACGCCAAATATGCTTTAAACGTTCTATCTATTAATTTAATACCTTCGACTTTGCGTGCAATAAAGTATTATACCTTAAATTTTACCTTCTCTTCTTTAATATAACAAAAACTGTAGCAATCTAATACTTGGCAAATGATATACCTTATATAACTTAGCCTTAACTTAAATTTATCCCCACATTTATTATCTTAAAAGAACTTCATCTTATGATTCGAGTATATTGCTTCGCTTTCCGCGATATAAGCTTGAAGGCGTTTCTAATGGGATTTGGCATAATTATTTTATTGGGATCTTATCTTAAATAATATTCTTACTTTTGCTGCAGCTTGAAAATCGTTTATCAATATAATAAAAGTAAGAAATAGTTTAAATAAAGCCTAAGCAAATAGCTCGTTACTTAACATTCCCTATATAAGCTTGTTATGAAAAGTTTTGTTATTATTTATACTCTTATTTGCTAAGCTTAATTAAAAGCTTTACAATTCCTTCTCAAAATTATCTAACTATTAAATAAGCGTCTTTCCTTTCTATGCCAACTCATCTTAAAATTATTTAAGCGTAATTTTGAATCATCGGCTTAAATATCGCCTTATACGTTTCTTCATCTTGAAATTAGCTCAAATAGTATCAACAAGTTAAGTGAACGTAAAAGTCTTATCTTACAAGTAATTGTAATAATACTTTTACGCATTACCTTATAATATAAAAAAAAAAGCTTTATACTAAATTAATATATTAATAGCTAATCTTTAATACAAGTTTATAAAGATACGCAACTTTGCGTTCAAATAATCTTTGCTATCGCTATATTAAAGTTCCTTTAAATATATCTTTAATAACATTCTTAAAGTCTTTGCTTATTCTAATGAAAGTTAGTTTATTATATCCCATGCCAGCTAATTCGGCTCCGCATATGCCTCAACTTTCCTTTAATATAATAATAGATAGATATTATCGTTACGTAAGTGAGCATTTTATATTAATATCGATTTTAATAATTATCTCTTATTCGATCTTTATTAAAGAAAACGATTTAGGGGTTTTTTGCCAGGGGTAAACGAGAATTCCCTTTTTATCTTAATAAGTAAAATTATATTATATAAGTTTTCAGCAAGATTTCCGTTTTTGTTATAATAAAACTTAAGCAAGTCTAAGCGTTTAAGCATGTCGTTCTTTTTTTTATTCTTTATTATCAAAGGTAACTAAAGCTATGCGTTTCTAATCCTTGCGTTAATTTCCTTAACTAAAAAAGCTATGATGTTATTCCAAGTGATTTAAATTGTTTAAAGTATAAGACTTTAAGGTGCTTATAAAAAAGATAAGTCATGATTTATTTGCCTTAGCTCTAATAGTAAGCCAAGTTTATTAACTTATTCCTTTTCGTTTTTACTAAGCCAGTTATTATGTTTAACTTTAATCGTTATTATTAGCAAGATTATTATATTCCTTTCCTTATGTTCGATATAAATGTTACGTTATTTGAAGTTGTTTTGTAGTTTTGCCCTTTCTTATTGCTTAATGCAATTAAAATCCGTAGCTATCTAATCCTCAAAAAACTCCTTAAAATCTTAAAATACGTATTCAAAATTAAGATGCTTATCGCAAGCATATTCCTAAAACTTTCTTGAATAGCAGGTGGCTTTTACTTCAAATGTTTTCTTTAAAGGAGTTGTTTTTTGCTAATCTCCTTTAATATTAAATAATATTGATACGCTTTTTAAAAGCAATTTTGTAAATTTTATTATAAGTTTTATCATTATGTTAATGGTAATTCCGATAATTTATAAAAAACTTATAAGAATATTATTTTAATAATGATTGTAAAGTAATTATTACATTGATTTTTATATAGTAATTATCAAATGATGATTGTTGCGTTATTATTTGTTGTTTACATGTATCTTTTGATACGGAATTATAACTTTTATTAAAATGCTAAATCTTTTCAATTAAGTTTAGCAAAAAATTAGTATTAAAAAAAAGTCGCGTTAAATATCTTATGTAAATATGAAAGCCTTAACATTAAACTTTCAAGTTAATTCTCTTAATAAATTACTTAATTATTTGTAATACAAGTTAATTACTAATTAATGTAAGTTTGCATTAGTATATGATATTACAAAAACAATAAAAGTAGCAAAAACAAGTATAATAATAGTTTAGTATATTTAGATTATTTAGCTAAAGAAATGCGAGAAGGAAAAGGATTTATACCCATAATCGTAACCCCCCTGAAACCCCTCCGGCTACTAGCCGGCTCTTGGCGTGGATACGTCAAACACTCGGTATGGGTCCTGTGGACCAACAAACCTAGAGGAGATGACCGCGGTTCAAGTGACATTTTATGTTGAGAGCCAGCGAAGACAGGGTGAAGCGAATTGCCCTGTTAGCATCGAGGAGCTTCCCGATGTCCAGAAGAAATACGCAACATGAAAATTGTTGTAGACTGTGAAGATAACAGTTGTCAACCGACGGCGGGCAAATTGAGGCTCCTCTCATACTACATGTCTTCACTCAACATTAGCAGATCTCCATGTCTCAAACAACTAGCAGTCAGTCAGCCATTTTAGCTTATGCCTTTGAAGTTGTAATGCATGCAGCCAGTGGAGCTGGTACTTCGATGGCGGATCTGAAGGTATCCGTAACATCAAGGACTTCTGGCTCTCCGTCGATCTAGCCAGTCTCCTTCTCTGTCGCGCGACATAACGCCTCTTGCTCGCGAATCGAAACACGACGGCGAATGTAATCTTGAAGCTGTCTCAAACCTCCTTAACCTTTGGACATAGCTATAAATGGATTATCGAAATGATCCTTAACGTCGACTAGCATTTGTATCGGTACCTCGTAGTACGAATCGGTCTTCAAGTACAAATGCTTTAAACAATCTTTGAAAGTATCGCCCTTCACTTCCATTATGCCATATAGTGTAGTTTTGAAGTTGTAGTTGAATTGTATAGCCCTTTTTTGGTGTGGGCGTAATTGGTACGTAGTTGCCGTTAGCCTTTAATGTCGAGGTAATTTGAAGGAGTTAGCAAATGCTTCTTTGCTTTGTTATGCATTTACTGTCATTACTTTCACATGGTTTGACGTTCCTGGTACACCACCAAGGACGAAGACCATATGACTGCGCACTTTCTTCGGGAGAACAAGAGTCGGTGTGTTCAAGTCCAAACATTCTGAACTGCTTTAAAAAGTACAAATCCTGCCCTGGATATCTTTCAGTAGCACCATTGTATGACAGCTGTTTGATCAGGGTATAGGTCTGAATGAAAGTAGGAATGGAATGTCCGGAGTTGATGACAAAGGCAGCGAGCACGATGACCATACCATCGCGATGACAAACCGCGCACGTGATCAAGCTCCGGACCAAAGGCTTCAATTGAATCTTTGCAAGCTCATGACTTCAAGCCTCCCGAGACTCTTTAATTATTGCATCATTAGGTCGATTGGCCTGTAGACTTGGCTAAATCGGGATTTATTTTACCTTTTACGTCGAGAAAAATGCTTTAAATTTATTTAGGCTTGCTTTGAAAATAGAGCCTTGGAATTTTCCTCTTCTGATAGCGTAATTTAAGTCTTTACAAGTTTAGCCATGCAACTAGTTCTTTTATAGCTTCGTCGCCTTAACTTGCTTTTGGCTGTAGATTATTTGACTTTTGCATATGCAATTTCATAGCATTTATAATTATAACGTTAAATTAGTAACAAGCAATAAGTTGAGTTAATTTACCCCTCTATTTAGTTAGTAAGATAATAATTAATCTTGATGTAATAATTAATCATGATCCTAACGCCTGACTTAAGAAACCCACTCAAAACTTATTTTTTTTATTGCAAATTAATTCTTTACGTCTACGCTTAACCCACCCTGAGCGTTCCTATTGCATTCATTAATTTCTATGCTCCACCATTGCGCATGTAATTGGCACATTGGTCTCTGCTTTGCACCCTAGTAAATAAACCCAGTCATGCATTGATTCAAATCACTAACGTGCCGAAGGATACGGATACCGAATGCGCTCTTCTCGACTAACGTCAGAATAGCGCGGTACGCCATTATACGAAGGGATCATCTTCATCTCAACCACTGGAATCTTATAGGCAGGATCCACCTTTTTCTGCAAGAGCGAAAAGTACTCAAGAAAAGCCTCTTTGCACCTCTTCAATCCCTCCTCCGACAATAGCCACGGTTGATCCATACCGTCTCGTGATGGTACTATTCTCAGAGTCTTCAAAGCTCTGAAGGCTTCGATGGGAGGCAGATACAGGCGCTCTTGTGCTGATATCTGCTGAAGGGGCCTCAGTTCTACCTTTTGTCGGCGATTCTGGTGGGAGCAGCAAGGATTCACCAGGTGTGGAACAAAGTCCATGTGATAAAGTGTAAGGTGTTGAACCTTGTCGAGGACCTCCAAGCCAGAAGTGTCGGCAAAGGCCATGAGGTCAGCCTGCGTGTCGTTTGTCAATATAAGTCTGTCGATTTCGGGCTCCCAGTAACCGCATTCCGGCTTTCCTGGAATGAGAAGCTTCAGGTGACGAAACGTTTCTTTTCGGCTTGCGTGGCATATGTAGGCTGTGACAGGAAGTCGTCGTCCAGCTCCTTTAAAAGCATCGGTACCACTGTTTGGAGTCGGCATCCTGTCATATTGATATGGAATTGTTCGACGGAGTTCCATCGTGTGTTGCTTGTTGTAGGTGATGTCGAACCAGATGTAGTCTTGAAGCTCTTGAGGGAGCGTATTGAATCTGGTCTTGGCGGAAGCTTGACCTCGAGACTTGTCGTTGGTTGCGATCTTTGGCTTATCTGCGGGAATATTCCCCGGTATAGAAGCGCGCTGACGTTACAATTGCAGCCTTTTCCTTTTGCTTATTCTGGCCATATTGGAATTAATCGTAGAGTGTTGCGAACCTGGTGTCGAGATAAAGTCCCTGGTGCGACGGTCGCCGAAGATTGGAGTGTAGTCTGTATGCTGTAGGTGCGAACTCTCCTTTGATCAGGGATTGGCAAACAATTCGCTGATGTGTCGCGATGATCAAGGTAGAGAGAAAAATGGCGGAGGGGAAAATGTTGATTGGTGGGATGAGTAGAGGCGTTTGTGGGAGCGTAATGGATTTAAAGCTGCTATGGAAGCATATGTAGACCGACTGTCTGTGAATGGACTGGCTACTGCCGAAAGCATGGCGGCTAGACGGTTGGACATTGCTTAGCTGTTTTCCTAGGCTTTACCTCGCCATTAGGGATCAGTCAATTGAGATATGACAAGGTTGGCAAGGCGTCGCGCTAAACATCACAACCCAGTCGATGACTTTTGCAACTAAACTTCCCGTCAGTTTTCGGATGGTCCACAAATATTAGAAATTTTCCTGAAAGCCTGGTAGTGTTACGCGCTTGTGGGGACCAGAGAATTATACAACCGTACTGTGTTAAGCGAATGTTTGTTTGGCGATATCATCGCAAGTCCCCATAATGAGGTCTTGCTTGAGATCATATCAAGGATGCAGCAGTGGCACAAATGTCGGAGGAAATTTCGCTTGGGTACGAGTGGTAGCTAGCTTACGCTAGCTACATAATCACAGGCATTCCTTCGGAGCACCCCATGTCTCGAAAGTTTCCACCGCTCGTGAATAGTGCGCTCCTTACCTATCACGAAAGATTATGCTAGATTGAACTTTTATACTCTTTATTGCCTCAAAGCCGGAGTTCTGCGCGAAGGAGACGCCCAAATGCAAAGCCAACCACCGAGAACGTGCCAGATACAGCCACAATTAAGAACATCCCACTCAACCATGACCAACGTGTGTGGGAGCTCTGCAACCGTGGTGTGATGGTCGGAGAAATGACTGCATCGCTCCAAAGATCAGATAACCTCGAGTTATGGAACGCAAATGGCCTTGGACGGTCCCCAAGACGGATGAATGTGGACGTTCGGCTAAATAGCTCAAGATCCGGAAAGGACTGCCCTCAACAACTTTGCCCTGAATTTTTCCTCGCTGAAGCCAACCCAGCACTCCTCACATTCCAACGTGCCAGGTCGATGACACTTCATAAGCACAATGACTTCTACCTCACCTCGGCCTGGATCCTGATGCCGGAATTCCTTGAACATGGCGGTCAGGCTTTTTACACAGAGAGCTCTTTAGTAATCGTACTTCAGCGCGCAGGACCCACCGACGAGCACCAAATCTCGCAGAGAAGAGAGCGTTCGGAAGAATCGTACTAGATTGTTTCTGGAATGTCTATAATAGGGCGGCGTATCAGGTGTAGAGGTTGAGATTGGGTCGAAGAACTTCCACGGTACACTCCACCACGTACTACCAATTATCGAAGATTGGAGTGTTGCGAGGCTCTCAGCGACAAAAATGTCTTCCGCTGCATTCATGTGTTCTTCAAGACTGAGGAGGTGAATGTAGCTCCGGAAGACCACGATTTCAATCGTTGGGTCGAAGTAGTATTGAGAGAGTGCAGGACGTCGATCTGGAACACCAGGAATGTGAGCTGGCGCGGTGTAGTGCTTCAACATCTCAATACGACTTGCCCGGTTGACCTGCAGGAGTGATGGAACTGCAATTCGACATCGCAGCATATGACCATTTCGATGAACGAAGATCTTGCGACGGGGACGGCTGAGTTTCCAAATGTACAATTGAATTTCGACTGGGAGATTGCTGAAGGGGTGGAAGGTGGCTGTGGGGGTCCATTGGTAGTAGAGAACGACATCGCTGTCGGGGAGCTCGGTTTTCAAGAGACTGAAGGTGAGCAGCTCGTCAATGGAGAGCACAAGGCTTTTGAGGGTCTTTGAGACCGCGAGTCTGGTCATCCCTATCACGGTCGTGTCCAGTTTGTTGGTGCTGATTTGGAGTTTACGCTGCTCAGGGTTGCCATATCGACTTTTTAGAGTCGAGCTTTGCTTCGCTGATAGTGTGTCGCGCGACACCGGACAGTTGCGACATCGAGAGGAGAAAAATTCTCATTAAGATGCGTTGAGCGACTTTTGCGTCAATTTAATCGAGAGTCGCTGGAGCAATGGGTAAATTTACCAGTGGAGATGAATTCGCCTTTATAGTACCGTATAGGGCTGGGGTTCTAGTCGACTTGCACTCGCCTTTACTCTTCTGTTTCTGTATACGGTGGTGGATCCTCTGACGCATTCACCGGCTCACCCGAGTAAACCGGCGGATCAGCTTTCTTAACAGCAGCACTGCCACATCGCTGCTCATCTTGTTCCTTCTCGATCATTTTCTCTTTTCCCTTGCCGTCCACATCTTTGAAGTTCAACTTCAACTTCAACTTGAACTGCAACGATCTTTCGACGTTTGGTGT
>JAFJYH010000353.1:0-42931 GCA_017365405.1 Cadophora malorum | reverse complement strand
CCCAAACCCCCCTCCCCACCTCCCATCATTCTTCACTAGCAGAATCTCGAGGACCTGGATCTGAACTTTAGCCTTCCCGATTCACCCCTAATAGCTTCGTGGATTTTTCGCTCTCATTTTCATGGGGCTCGTCGGTATGGTGTTATAGCTATCTTGAGACCGACATACTTCTCACATCAATAATTCTCCAAGGAGATCTCAACTATGCCTTACGGCAAGTGATATCCAATGTTTTGCATGCGAGGAACGACTCATTGAGCTACTACATCTGAACCGGTGGAAGGCATTTTTGTGACATTTGGAGCTTGCTTCCGAAATGTACTCTCTTATGATACCAGAAGTATAGTGATCGGATGGATGTCCCTACATCTTGTACATTTTCGTCCTCCACGCTAGAGGTCACAGTTTCTCTCGAGTGCGCTCTGCGCCGCTCAGCATGACGATCTCAAAACACTGAATGCAGGATACGCATAGATATAGAGAGAATAATCGGCTTTTGTCAGGCCCGTTGTGAGGATTGTGGAGATATGTAGTAAGCAAATCTTGGCTTGGTACTCCAGAAGACAAACCAGATCGCTTTCTGAGGGGCATTATCATATGCGAGTCCAAAAAGATATCAGGAAACGATGTCCCCTCCTCAGAACCAACAAGTGCCAAAAGTCGGAAGTGAACCGCCTCTCAATCAATTGATTGTCCCAGAGCGAGATTGTGGGGGGCTCCTGTTGTTCGGTTTTGGAATTGGCTCGCTTGCTGACCTGCCCACCTAGGAAACGCTCCATGATCCACCACGAGGCTCAAGCTTGCACTACACACCCCAATCATCGTCCAGTGTTGTCAAACAGTATCCATAAGAGCTCTCTCTCTTGAATCGTAGGCAATTGGAAAAATGGGAGCACCAATTTCGGAGAATCGGCCGCTCCCAGTCATCACAGCTTACATACTGCATGCATTAGCGATGTAAGCACGTAGCTCCACAGCCTTGAAAGAAGCCATGTCTAACACCTTTGTCACACTTGAGTCATTACCTCAGCGTACAAGGTTTTGATCCTTCTAGTCCATCAGCCGCCAGGATGACAACTGAAAGCTTGGAGCTGAACAGTGCTTACCAGAACTCGTGGTGGAAGTCGCGTGCTTCGGTTGCGTCGCTTGGCATGTGGATCCTTGGCCGTCTGCTAAGAGGATGGCTGTGGACCAAAGCTATTCCTAAACCCTTTGCTGTGGGCGCGCCGTGGGTATTTGGAATATTCTTTCGCAGTGGGCAGGCGCTGTAGTCTGGTTGTTTTGCAGCTGTTGAGTAAAAGAACGCGATTCATGTTTCGAGATTGAAGGATCCCCCTGCTCTATCTCGAAAGCCAAAGAGCAAGACATCGAAATGGAGGGAGTTGTGAATATATGTGAGTATATCTGTGATCTTATTTAATATATAATCTGTCTTCGTAAATCTCGGCCGCATCAGCGTGCTCTATGGATTCCTTGCTCCGTCTCCGTCGAGGTTGTGTCCAACATGCCACCTGGGTTGCGAATTCCAACCCCTCCGCTTGTGGTATAGGAACGACCATCTCTCCAATATTCCTAAAGCGGACCCAATTTGTAACTCGGTGCGCGGTATATTATAGTGGTGCTTCATGCAAATTGATACTTCACTTCACTCCCAAGGCCAGTCTGGGTCCTTCAATGCTGGGCCGTGACACCAATGAGCCTGATTCATCAGAGAAGCGATTTCGCTTTGGGGTTTCGCTGTTCCGTCCAAGCTGGAGAGAATTTTGTGCTCGGTGATTCTTCAAACTACCGATACTCTGCTTCACAGGTCATCTATGCATGGCCATTGACATCTCCATGGTCTCGTTGAGTCTGTGCAGCTCCATTCCTGCTTTTCGTTAGCTCCAACTCGAGTTCGAAAATGTGAACACGTACCAGCTACGACCCATCTTCGATTGAAATAACTCAACATGCGCCTCAGTTGTTCGAAGTCTTCTAACCATTTCTGGTTATGGAAATCCTTGGCCGTGAGAATGTGATGCTGGACACATCTGACAATGTGCGCAATACCAGGCGCGAGGAGATCGATGTCGAATGACTGAGATTCTCGGTTGAAGGCGTATGAGATGTCGATGACCATTCTTGTCAAGGTACTCAAGGCTGCTTCGATGGTCTGTTTGTAATTCGCAGGAGTATTGGAATCGGGCATTTGGCCGTGTGCAGCTTGGTGAAGCATATACAATCCACTTCGAACTGTTAGCGGACATCGACAGGAACAGGAAGGCAACGAACGTGATCAACATCTGTGTCGCGCCGCAATAGATACCCCATCTGCCATCAAGCTGTTCCATCACAACTGCGAGAAGCCCTTGAAGTTCTCTGCCTAGGTGATATAGCTTTGCTACAACAGACTCTCCTGTTTCGATTGAAACCCTGACTTTATCGTAAAGATAGGTTGCTTGAGCCTCTCGACCAAAAGATCCGACTTTAGGAAGTTGTGTCGCGGAGACAAAGTATCGAAATGTCGGCTGGGCCGAGTTCCTCCCCACATCAATCTCCTCTGGCTCCAGAGGCAGATAATCGTTTTCCCGAATAGGTCGTGTGGCAAGCGGACGTCCGTTCATTCTAGAGTCGCAAGATATAGCCCTAGACAAGGTTACTAAAGATCGAGTCCCTTATGCAGGTCTCGTACCTGTCACATATCACAAGTCCCCACCAAGTGCTAAGCGCCTCTTCATCCTCAAGCCAAGTGTCGCTTCCTTCCACCTCTGCCGAGCAGGGCTTGTTATGCAGGCCCAAAGCGTACGCAATTCGTGCTGTTGTACCAATGGTAACATAGGCAGCCTCAATCATGCCATGTGCATGCTCATAATGGGACAGGATAACACCAGCTTGAACAAGGTGCATAGACGAGGGGATGAATGCCTGGACTTGTGCGAAGAGCGTTTTGGTGGCAAGATAAAGCACGTCTCGGTCCTGGTCTACTTCCGAGTCTGTTGATGGATGCTGGGTGATCAAACGCATCGTGAGGAGGCGAATAGCGAAATCTGCTGATGGCGTTGTTTGAAATTCAGTATATTGGTTCTGGAATCGTTTTCTCGACATGATCGGTAGCCATAGATGTATGCTCTCGAAGTAGTTGAGAAGGGTCTCCTCTAGGTGCTTCCCTTCAATACGGATGATCTGTGCGACCTGTGAAGCTATCACGCTATCTGTCGTCGTGAAATTCAAAGTGGACTTGGGATTGAGGACATTTGAAGGTAAGACTTCTGATAGGGAATTCATCAACAGCAGAGACAATTGCAAACAAGGACATAGCCTTGTTCGCAGTGATCGGGGAATGGAGGTCCATGTGGGAGCAAGTCGTTGGTTGATTCCTAATGGAGATGCTGTCCTCGAGGCAGTTGCTTCACTTCCAGATCGTCGTGCCTCTTCTGGCTCTCCATATCTGCACACCGCTCGACGCCTATATCAAAGTCAGCCGGGCTAGTCTGCGAATGCAGTATACATAATCGAATCCAGATCCGTTAAAGGACATGTCTGTACGGCGGAGCAGTGCGAAAATGGGGAAAAGGAGGCTCACTTAATGCACTGGCTACAGCTTGGCAGTCTCTTGTCGCATCCCTTCTTGATACTCTTGCAGTGAGAGCATACTTGAGGTGCTCGAGGTGCACACTCCTGATTGTCGGGATGCACCATCTGATATGTTTCTCCTAAAGAAGGCTTGTCACCGGTCGGACGAAGTTCAAGTGAGGAAACAGGTCCACAAAGTCGAAGTGTCGGCCGCAATCAACCTAGAAGTCAGAACTGAATACAGTATCCCGTGTCCTGGAAGTGGCTAGCACCAATCACTTCGACGAGTCAGCGATTGATCAGGGGCAAGGAGATTCCACAATAACACCACATTTCAACCTTAGTGCCAGCTACCATCTGGTACCTATATATCAATTGAGCAAAGGGTTTCGACCATATACTATCAAGTAGAGGTATAGATAGGATTCGAGGCTGAATACGCCAATATACTGAGGGTCCAACCAGAACAGAATCAAGGTTGAGCTTAATGCCCCCAAACATGGCCGTGGCGACGACACTTGATCTTGGGGGCGTCCCATCATCACGGTTACGTGATATCATACCCGCGTCCGGATAAAGGCCGACAATGGACGGATGCAAAAATGGATGGCAATACTTTTGTTACCATATAGCGATGATGTGCTTAGAATGACGAAGCTCTGATGCGGGAATTCAGTTAGGATATCCCGAAATGGGTTTTCATGATTGCCGTGAAACCCAGCTGACCTGTGGCTTTAGTGGTTGTCGACGTTCGCTATGCCTATACAGGTAAACGATGGCTGACGCTTTGTGAACAAGCGTGATGCAGGTACGGCCGCAGAAGAGTGGATGGTACGGATTGTCTGTTGTGAATGGAGTAGAGTGGCGGAAGAAGTGGGTGGAAGCAACTAGGGCTGATGCCCAAGCAGAATAACCTGGAACGCCACAATACGTCTTGCAGGGCGTAGGGCTAGCTTTCAGGACTCGCGCCAGGGCCTAAGGTGTCAGGACAGTGCTCCGTTGACTTTCGCGGGGCAAGGCCCTACGAGACACCAATCTTTAGTGGCATGGCAGTGGAGTTTCGGCTGACCGGCTGGCGGAGTTCGGGCTGCTTCAGGGCATACGTCCCCTGGTCCACAGACTTCATCTCGTTTCTATAACGGATTTCACGGAGGATGACTTCCACGCGACAGCTATATGACGATAGCCTCCCTCCATTGAAAGAATTGAATTGTCATTGCCATGGTTCAAAATTCTGGAAGAAGATTATTTCAAATCAAATCCGCCTATACGAGGTCGTCACTCGCCCTTCTTACCACTCTGAGTCTAGGGTGCGGACTTCATTCAGAACAGACATCACTTCCCTGGATGAAATCCTGACCATTTCAAAGGATCACTAAACTCGCAGGCGGATTTATGGTGATGCGCATTACTAGCGGTCAGCGACCTGCTTCAAAGCCGCAGCTGTATACACCAACAACAAAAGCTTCTGCTCCTTATGCAACAATCCTCAAAAGGCCAAGATCTTCCATCTGACAAGTTCCATAATTTCTAGTGGACGGCGCTTCATGAAATGTGCTGACAGCATTATGACGAAGACAGAAGCGCGAAGGGATCTGTTGCCGCCATTCTCGTCGCCATGCTGACGTGATCTATTCAGCTGAAATGCCAACCGAAGTCGAATGGCAGCACCGACACTCCATCTCAATCCGTCTCAAGACTTCGATGTTCCTCGAAACCCGACTGTTCGTCCCGATGGCACCCTATGCGCCAATGATGTTCTAGAAGACCAGTTCCTCGCATGTAATGCGCAGTCATCCGCAGCCGCCTACTCTTCAGATTAGACGAGACTGCCGCTGCATCAGCGCTGAGGTTATTCACCTTCCTCAAAGGTAGCTTCGCGATCCTACCACGGTCTCTCGTCCATGATCTATGGTCGAAATTAACGACCGGAAAGCATGATACAGTCATGAAGGTAGATGGGAGATGTTTACTCGTCAGTTTACGAGATTTCAAGAAAATACCGAAGAGATACAAAATCGGCATGGACTCACGACAGCAGCTTCAAATGCGGGTTTGAAATTGATATTGATACCGATAAGAGAGTGAAGTTTCAAGCACCTGCCCCCACCATCAGCTCTTACCTTATCTCGGGATTCCGTATCTCGTCGACAGGTCTTTCTACCTAATTCGCGCGCTTGCGGAGTGCTGACGCGCTTCGAGGAGCTTGTTGTCGTTAAGTGATGATTACTAACTAAAGGGATTCTCTACCGGGTCCCGACTTCGTGGGAACACTCGCAACTTCCTTGATTGTGGCATGGATAGACACATTCACTCTCGAGTCAAAGTTCGGTCACATTTAGAAACTTTAGAGGCAGGCACAAGTGGCCCGAGTGGCCCGATGTGGCAAAGTTGGGACTTCGGTAAAGCATATTGGACTCCGGCTCTAGTGCTGCTCAGTAATTGGTAAGAGTACTTGTCAAATACTATATACAAACTGGGCAGTTAAACATCTTTCCCTTAGACTTCCAAGGATAGATCCGTTGAGGAAAGTAAATGATTGCGCTTCTTCACAGGCTGAACTATAGCGAACGCCTGTTGTCCTTGCACCGTATCAACTGACATCGCAAACCATGCGCGATCTCGCCCGAGAAACCAAAACTATACCACAGCCGAGATCTTTTTCTTCGTAATAGATTTAGAAGCCTCTGCGAAACCCAATTAGCAGCGTACTGACGGTTAGAAAGCTGTTCTACATTATCAGGTTCTGTCAAATGTCTGATACCGACCGCTCACTGCTCCACAGTACCACTCGCTAGGCCAGGGCATACGCTATTAATACAGTGGACACAGCGCCAGGGTTCCAGGAGCAGAAGCCAGTTCTTCGTTTAACTAGGTAGCCTGAAAAGGGGTCCAAATAAATAGCACGTTGAATGAAAGTTACATGAACTTTTCGAGTTTATGGCAATTCCACGTTTGAAAAAGATCTCTGTCTACACCCAAGAATAATCATGGGTGGTGTGACAACTCGGTCATATGACCTGGGCGTTGTATGCCGGTCGCTCGATGTGGAAAAGCTTGCTACAGCTATATGCTGAGTATCATCAGCCTCAGCCTTGTGGCCTAATCTCAACTTCATCATCATTTCTTTATCCTCTCTCCTCTTTCTACGTCTCACTGCGCTGCCGAGTTTCAAGGCAAAACGTTGTACATACAGACATAGGGCTGTGAAAGCAGACAGAAGCGACATGGCGCAGTCTGGGACCTCCGTCGTGCACCCCGCTCACGAGTCAAGCGAGGCAACAATGAGAGTGCCATCTGATGTAGCATTTGGAATCGGGAGTCCAGACTATCAGCCGTTTCTAGCAGATGTCAGTACCTTTCTATATCCTTCAGATATGCTGATACGGCACTTTACGAATAAGCAGTCAGGAACTTACAGATCTCCAGGTTATCTCTGGCGGATGCAACAAGGCTCTCAGTGCTAAACGAGAGAACGGAGGCCTTCTTGGCAGCGGCTCTTCTTTCAGTCAATCGGTAGTGGATAGTACAGATGATGGAATTATTACTCCGACTGTGGATGACAGCCGCTCCGAAAGCAGTACGCACCAAGTCGTCCTCCCCCGTAACGAAAACAAGTCCCAAGAAGTTTTGACCAGCCCCGAAGTTGTTATGAACCCAAATACACACAACACTGCATTCATAAATTCGCAAGTTTCCACGATCGAAGTGTTTGCCGCAGACCTCCAAACAGCTATCGATGGAGCGTGGCCGATTCGGCTCAAACCTCAATATAACACAGTGCACGTCTTGATGCTGGCCTGGGATGATGGAGAACCTGGTTTGTGGGCAGACGCGGATAGGTTGAGACATGTGTTTACAAACCTCTATCGCTTCAACGTTGAAGTATTCAGAATTTCTGCTTCGAGTCCTGGACATCTGTTATGGAACAAGCTCGAGAAGTTCATCGGGGAAAACAATGGGGGACACAATTTGTCGATTGTCTATAATGCGAGGTCAAAATTGCCTGGCCTGGATAGTATGCTTTACGGAAAAGTCAGATCGGATGTTCTCTTCCTCTACGATCATTGCTATTCCCCGAGCTTAACCAACGATTCACCCCCAGGTACCACAGAAGTCCTCGCAGCGTGTGGAACGGATCATGAGTCGCCTGGCCCGGGACCACACTCGTTCACCAATGTTCTGACCAGAGAGCTCGAAAAGGCGTTCATAGACCCTCCAATATCAGTCACAGAGTTGCACGGTCGAATACTGAATACCATGGAGAATCTCAAGCCAGAGGTGTTGCGAGATGCTCATGGCAATCTTGTAACGGATGAGTGCGGCAGGCCCCGCTACCAAAAACTGGTGAAGAGAACACCGATCCATGCATTCGTCACGAATGGCACTCATAAGAGAAGCATCTTACTCTCTCCACTCCCCGCAAGAGGTGCCACGGACACGAATCTGGGAACTGACCAAACTTACATTAAAGACGAGTGGGGCCTATTGGGGTTCTCTAGCAAGAGATCGAGAAGCTCTCAGCACATTAAATCTAAGACCGCGCCACCAGCGCCAACAAGAGTACCATTATCAGCAGAGCCAGTTGAGTCTTCAACAAAACATGCACGAGCTCTAATTTCTGTTCGACTGGAAAGGGATTACTTCCCAGATGCCGGATCTAATGAAGACAACGTGTGGGCATGGGCAGAATGGCTCAGAGATATTCCCAGTGGACCAGAACCAGTCGCCATCGAAGCAGTATATAAGAGTGCTTCTTCTACACTCGTGCTACTAAGCTTGCCACTTCTCGTATGGCATATGCTACCTTCCGATCCCGCATACTCTTTTGTGGGATTCGTCAATTCTTCGAATTTGCAGGAAGTGCTAAGGAACCCTTCTAAAGAGGTTGAGCCTACTCGAGATCTGGGTTCTCCGAGCTCTGATACCAAGAAACAAGTGTCAGATATACAGCCGGGGGAACTTGATATTGAGAAGGAAGTTCGTAGACGTGTCGAAGCTGAGATGGTAGCAAGAGAACTCGCGTCGTTGAGAAAAGAGAAAGAGGCGTGGCAAGAGACCATGGCGAAGCTCGCTATACCAAATTCATTCAGCAATGAAAGGCAAGGAATTGGGGAGGTGGGCAAACCTAAAGTGCCAATCAGGTTCAAGGATGCGGTTGGGAGGAAGTACTCCTTTCCGTTTCACTTGGCTGCTACCTGGAATGTAAGTTTTCTACATTGTATCCCTTTTCCTGTTCTACATCCAAAGATTTTCTAATGTCATCGAAGGGCGTCGAAGAACTTATCAAACAGGCATTCTTGCACGTCGATGTCTTGGGACCGCATGTCAATGAAGGTCACTATGACTTGATATGCTCGAGCGGCGATCTCAGCGGACAGATCATCTTGCCACAAGTGTGGGAAACCATGGTCGAACCTGGATGGGAGGTGAGCATGCATATGTGGCCCTTGCCGGAGCCTCCAAAGCCCAGGCCACCACCTCCACAGACATATCCTATTCCTCCTAGAGGTCCAACCCTGGGATGCCCACCGCCTCCACCTCCTCCTCCAGAACCAAAAGTCAACAAAGCGCCACCACCGCCTCCACCAGGATACTCTAAACCATGGCCAGGTTCAGGTTCTGGAAAAGGAAAAGAAGCGCCCCCACCTGCTCCCCCACCAGGCGAGCCCTCCTCTCCACGTCGGCCCTCCTCATACTCGGAGTCTGAGAACGATTCAGAACGCGAGTATGCTGAGAGTGAGAATGTTATTGCTTTGTTGAAGAGTATGGTATCTGCGAAAAGGATTTTCGTCGTCGGCAAGGTGGGGACCATGGGTTATGGAAGGCGAGGGCTCATTGAAGTCGGAGTCAAGCCGAAAGGAGAGGGTATGCAATTATTAAATGAGTATGGGAAGATGTTTGTCGACAAAGTCAGGGCTTTGAAGTCGGAAAAGGAGAATACGCTGAAGAAACAGGACGAAGTTGAGGAACTGTTTGTTGATGATTGATGATTCAATGCTTGATGAATTTCCTATTGGAAATGTGTTTTCTCACCTGTGCTTTTGGGAGGTTCAGCGGAAGCTTGTTAATGACCGTATGAATTCAATACAACATATCTCAAAATCAGGTAGAGCATTTTCGTATACATTTCTCTCTGCCGATACTCTTACTCTCGGTCTTTGCGCAGCGGATTCGTCATTCCATCCACACCAGATACATAGTCGATCGTCTTCAAAATAAGTGGGGGCTCTGGCTTTGGAATCCATGACAAGAAATCGAGTAAGATGGCCCTTGGTTGTTTCTGCCCAAACTCACCTCCCGTCAGACTAGCAGCTGTGAACTTGCACCTACCGTCTAAACTCCTCGCTCCGACTTTCTCACGTAGGATGTCCAGTACGCCAGCCCAGCTTCCATCCGATAAGTCGATGCTATGAAAGTAAAGACTGCTCAAATGATTTCCTAACCCTTTGCAGAACTTCTCAAGCTCGCTCTGGCTCACGGTAGCGTCTCCCCCAATTTGCAGACTATTGATACGTGGCAACCTCAAGTCTTGGAGTAGCTTACCTACATTATGAGGTCTTTGCTTTCCGCGTCCGTCGTTGACACTGAAGATGTGGAAGTCGAGGCGCACGTTCTCGAGGCTCTTAGAGCTAAGTATGGCACCGAGATACTCATCCATGGCGCTGTGCTGGTCTTCGGGAAGATTCTCGTGCCTGAGTGGCTGGTTGCTCATGCTGAACTCGAACTTCGAAAGCGACTGGCATGCGGCGTGGAACTCTGACCATGCTGGACTGAAGGGCCATTGACGGTTTGGCCAAACCATGGTTTGATTTTTCTGTAGCGGAAAGCATTTAAGACTGAGGTCTCGTATTCGAATGCCCGCCTGGTGTATGGCTATCGGTACTTCGGAAAGCAGCTTTGCAGGTAGCAACTCCGGTTCTCCATCCAAGTTCTCAATTGTCGCCCAGTCGTGTGGCTTCGTCATGAGCTCCCGGAGATGATCCATGTTGGTGGATAGCAGAGTTGGATCCTCAAAATATGGGTCAGGGATGGTATTGATTGTGTCGATGAGACCCAGAGAATCGACGTGGATCATTCTAGACATCGATGCGGCCAAACGATCAGCGAAAGACCCGTCCACAATTAGCCCGAGCTGCTCCTCATGTTTCTTTCTATACCTACCGTGGCCTTCCCAAAGAATTTGCTGATATTCGATTCGTTTCTCATTTGGATATCCCTCCTTGTCCCATATTGTCCTCACAACTTTCATTCCCGAAGCCTCGGACCAAGCCGAGAAAATGCTCCGGTAAGTTTTCATTGCTCTGACATATTGTCGATGAGGCAGCGGGCAGATGGTATCATCATTCTCATCATAATCTCCGAGAGACCAAGTTTCGGCAAGGTAGTCGCAGGTTCCAATCATTTTCTCCAGGTCTTTCTGGCGACGAGATTTATACAAAGCCAGGTCCATAGCAACTTCTTTTGGACGATAATGTAGCACTACTTGAATTCCATGGACGGTTCTTGCAAGATGGGGGCTTTGTGATATCTTCTCCAGACGGTTGAGTGAAGCCTCCTCAAGCTCCACGCGTAGTACTGGGCATAAAAGTGGCGATGCGAATTCGTTGAAGAGACGGCAGACAAGGCGCAGATTGCATACAATCTGGTGGCGGGCAATGTTATCGGCATTTTTGATTCGATGGATACTGTACCCCCAGTTCACACTTCCCTTAGATATTATGTTGAGGTCTCTGAAGCTGTCAAAAATGTTTCCTAGGGCGTCCGTAGACAGGTCGAGAATGCTCGGCTTTCTCTGTCTGAGTCGTTCATCGTTCAATGTAATCGGATCGCGTGTCATCATAATGAGCGAAATGTACCTTATTTGTCGAGTGCTTGGAGCAAAAGAGACGACGCTCAGGTCTTTTATAGTCGGAGGATACATGTAGACGAGGTGTACCAAAGTGCATGCAATTAGGCATCCCTTGGAAGTGACTCACGCCGGGGAAATCGATTGCAGCCACTGTGCCGCACACCGCTCAGGCCTGAAAAAGCCCGTAGATACTAAGCGAGTCTTGGTTATCAAGATCTAGACCTCCACGACCCTTGAATGTCTACTGGAAACTATGATATGTGTTTTAGATGAACTGCATCTTCAAAACGCACTGTCTCTCGATCCTGGCATGTTGAGAGCCTGAAGTGCTCTTGTGCGCACATGCATCGCAGACAACATGCTGCATAACTATTAATCCTCCCGAACTGCACAACCACAAATTACACAACTGCATCCGCTTGTCCTTATCTGCCTACATCGCAGACTAGATATCTTCCTGAGTCTCAAGTAGTCTCATGATTTATATTCAAGGTCTCCCCTCAGCTTTATGACGCTTGTCCGTTGCGCTTGGCACTCTGGTGGAGAGGTCCCCAACTGGAAGCGAGAAAGGGAAATCCAACGATGCGACGAGCTGAACGAAGAGTAGATAGAAGCCGAATATACAAAAAGCGAAGACAAAAGCTCCTGCGGCCTGTTTGCTAAGTCAGCAGAGATGCTCTGAACCAATGCTGCTATGGCCGCACCTCTTCAAGTTTTGCACCCTTGGCAGTATCTCCTTCAGCCAACACCCAATAAGCGCCCGCAAGCAAGAATAGTGCAATGTCGAGAAGGAAGAAGATGATTAGAAAGACGATGTTCGTTCGGAAGGCGCAGAGGAAGTACATGAAGGTAAGGACTCCGATGAACACGAGATAAAATGCTGTTCAGGGATTAGTTCATAGATTTTCCACAAGGTGAAAAAAAGTTGCAGGTGAAGACATACCGAAGGAAGAGAGAAACTGTGCCTGTCCAGCCGCAGCCTCAGCACCCGTCAAACCGCTTGTGTATGCTCCCTCGGCATTGTACGAGGGCTGCAACGTCGCCCCAAGAGCGAGCCAGAAAGCACCGTATGAGCCGAACACCACAAATGGAAAAGTGTTGCCAATTATCCATTCCATCACGCTGCCGATGATCTGGAGCATACCGCCAAAGAAGTAGAAGACTCCGATTGTGGCGGCTCCACCACCCCCCGAACCTCGCCACCCCATCAAAGCGCAGCCGAGGGGTGCTGAGGCAACAAGAAAGCCCATCAAGGCCCTGGAGTACAGAGAAAGGTTAGATCTACTGCAACAACTATGCCTTTGTTCTCTGAATAAATTATGTATCTTACAACGGAGTAGGATTTGCGAATGTGTTTCGTAGCTGTCCCTTAACCCTTGTCTCAGGGTTCAGGTACATCTTCTCGTAGACGTCCATTGGAACCGCAACGCTTGTATGCGTGGCATAACGATTGAGATTGTCGATTTCTTGGTGTATCGGCTTAATGTTATCGTTGCCTATGGTTGAAGGCTGACCGTTTCGTTTGTCACCAAGCTCTGGAGTTACTTGTGACATGGTGTTGGCTTCGTGTGGTACGAGAGTTCGTTGGGCGTTGTTGGTGGCTTCGGTGGCTGAATACAAGAGAATGGGCAGAAAGCTTGTAGTATGGCCAAGGTATTGGCTGGAATCGAATTATAAATACTTGGGGATATTGTGGAGAAGACTGGGGTGCATCATATTCGGTGGTGGAGATTACCCCGCAGCGATGAGCTACGTGGATCGACTCGCCCCAGACTATGGGCTCGGGGAAGATCGTACCCAATGTTGTCTTAGTACAAATTAACCGTCTTTCTTGCTGCTGGTGTTGGTGACCGGCGCGAGTTAGAATCTAGCCCGGTTTGTTTATTCAAGAGGAAGAGGGGGCCGCTAAGCGAATGTGTCGCATCGGCCACGGCCCCGGACCGTGATGCATTGTTGAAGCTGGATCAATGCCATCCGTGTGTTTAGGCGGCAGGCAACGTTTACCCGATCATTATGTGCATTTATCTAGTTCACAATGTGGAGGTATCTACTAAGCGCTAAAACTCTGAATCCTAGATCTCCATAACGAAGGAGAACATAATGGAAATGTGAGATGAGGAAGGGAGACAAGAGTCTGGATATCTTGGGTGTAGTTAATTGTGGTGTATTCTTTTACGTTAAAAGCAAAGCTAATAGTTTACAATTTCGAAGTACGAGTCAAGCGCCTGAGTCTCTCCTTTCCGTGCTCTCTTAAAATGTGCTTCTGAACTTTGCCACTCCCTGTTTTTGGGAAATCTTCTCCTTCTTCGAGCCAAAAGATATGTACAGGAGCCTTATGCCAACCCAATGTTTGCCTCACAAAGTCTCTTAGAACTTCACCGGACGGACGTGGCTCTGTCGTTCGATGCTGCAGGAATGCTGCGACCACTTCGCCGTACTTGTTGTCAGGTAGACCAACGACGCTGGACTGGACGATAGATCTGTGTTGACCAAGGACCTCTTCGATCTCGAGAGGAAATATGTTCTCGCCTCCTGCATTGGATGAGTCAACAGTAATTTGCCTTGCCAGGAATACCTACCTCGAATTATGATGTCTTTGATTCGTCCTGTGATGCTACAATAGCCCTCGTCATCAAAAACAGCTTCATCTCCAGTTCGCATCCAAAGGCAGCCATCTTCGTCTCGCTCCATCGCTTCAGCAGTCTGCTTTGGATTTCTCCAGTAGCCTTTCTGGAGTTGGAAGCCTGAGACCAGAAGCTCCCCTCGAGTACCAATTGGTACGAGCTCCCCTTTGCCATCCACAATCTTTGCCTTGGTGTGGGGTAGGATTTTGCCCACTGTACATAATCGCTTTTCCACGGGATCATCTGTGTACGACATGAAGGATCCCGGAGACGTTTCCGTCATTCCTGTTAGTGTCAAAACTACTCTCTACAGAACTGTAAGCTACACCACTTACCGTAAGTACTTGTTATCTCTTTCATATTCAACTTTTCTCTCAGATCGGCCATCATCTTGCGGGGAACAGACGACCCAGCAGCAATACCCGTCCGCAGAGAAGAAAAGTTCATCGTTGAGTTTTCTTTCAAGAGTTCCAACTGTGCCGAAAACATTGCAGGAACGCCATGAAGGCCTGTGCAGCGCTCCTTTGACACCGCTCTCAAGACTGATGAGGCTTGAAATGTTTCGCTGGGGAAGACAATGCAACCGCCGTGCGTAACCACCGCGAGTAACCCTAAGACTAGTCCGAAGCAGTGGAATAGAGGAGGCGGACAACAGATGATATCGCTAGAATCCAAGCGCATTCTATCGCCGACAAAACGTCCATTGTTGATAATGTTTCTGGTATGGTGAGCAAAGACACTCTTTAACTGATGAGGATGCCTACGAGTGTGTAAGCATTGCTGCTTTCGGTGTTCCCGTCGTACCACTCGTGAATTGAAGGTTACAGACGTGATGTGCGGAAAATTCTCCTATCGATGCAAAAAGTTCATTATCAGAGATATCTTGCCCACTCTGTTGGAACTGGTCGTAGCTCGGAAACGTGCACTCGGCTGTGTGTTTAAGGCATACGATGCTCTCCAACTCAGGTAGTTCATTCTTGCCGATTTTCCGAAGCATATCCATGACTTTTGTTGTCGGAGTTTTGCCAATGGACGAAGCAACAAAAAGAGCTTTGCATCCTGTTTACCGTTAGAGAAGGAGTTTCAATATCTGGTTTTCAAAGGAAGAATTGACCTGAGTGTTTTAGAGCAAAACGAAGCTCTTTGGCCGTGTATGTGGTATTGAAGACGACAAATATACCCCCAACGTGCGACACAGCAAAGAAAAGTTCAACGTATGCCGGTATGTTGCCAGCCAAAATGCCAATTCTGTCACCTTGTCGAATTCCGATTTTTCTCAGTCCCTTGGCAACCACTAGAGTCCTTCGGTAAAGGTCTTCATATGATGCGCGATAATTGTATTCTGGAAAGACCACACATTGTCTGGATGCATTGTGTTCGACTTGCTCTTGGAGAAGTTGAGTAAGTGTCAGGTCCCAAAGTTGGGAAGTCGTCTCGCCGACAAGCAGAGATTGCTCGCAACACTTATTCACATCCTCACTCTGGTTGCTAAACATAGTAGCCTGCAATGCCTGGTCCGTCATTCTTGTGATGGTGAAAGCTTCGTGAAGGAAAGAAAACGAATTTTGGAAGTTGCCAACAGTCAGCTTGTGACCGTACGTTCAAGCCCGGCGGACAGTGCAATTTGACCTACCTCGATCCGCCATAGTCATTTCGGCAATTTTTGATTGCAAAGTCAAGCTTATTAGCTTGCCTGCGCTAGACTCGTCAATGCGTACCGTGGCTGGTTCCCGCCTCGAGGCTATCATTGTGCGGACCGGCTTCGTGGGGAAGTTGGGGACGGATGAGACGGACCGTGCTTGGCTCACTATCTTCCCACCACAACCTACCGAACTATGCTACGGGTAGCAGGTTGATCATGTCAGGGATTGCTTCAGTGAACTCAACACCCTATTGGTTAACCATGATAGCCTTGCATTATTTCGAGCCACAAGGAGCCTCTTAACTTCTTTGGCGACAAAATCTCCAGATTGTGCCATTCCACACGACCACAACAGTCTTTTATTCGCACCAGACAATGCCAACAACAATAATGGATTCTAGTTCAACACAGTCCACCTTTCCGTCGACGCCCAGCAAGCTCGATGTCAAAAATCCAAAATTCGGAGAGAATTTGAGGAAATGGGAAGATATCATCAGCAAGTTTCATACCGCTTCGAGCGCTGCATGTCAGGAAGGTAGGGCAGCGAAGGCGATCAAGAAGCACACTTCAAAGCAAGTTCTGGGTATGCTTACCCCCCATTGTTCTCCATTTGTGCTCATTTAATAGCTCGAGATCGAGTTGCTCTTTTGCGCGACCCAGACACCCCGTTTCTCGAACTGTGCGCCTTTGCAGGTCATGATCTCCCGGATTCTTCTCCATCTGCAAGTCTCGTCGCGGGGATTGGAGTTGTAAGGTGAGTTCAGTTGTATATATAAAAGGACTGCGTTACAGGATCTAATCATTTTCGTAGTGGGGTCATCTGCATGATTCTAGCACATATACCATCACTCCAAGGAGGTTCCTGGAATGAATTCACGGTCTTGAAACAAAACCGCATCACAGCAATTGCATCTGAAAATGGACTCCCTTTAATCGCGCTTGTGCAGTCTGTAGGTAGATCATCAACGTGCTTGATCCCTTTAAGCTAATCAAAATCTTCTTTTACAGGCCGGTGTTTTCCTCCCACAACAGTTCCGCGTCTTTCATAAAGGTGGACAGATATTTCGAGATCTGGCTCTAAGAACAAGAAACGGGTTGCCCAGTTGCGCTGTCGTTTTCGGATCCTCTACGGCAGGCGGAGCCTATCATCCGGCTTTATCAGATTATACAATATTCGTGCAAGACCAAGCACAAGTCTTTCTTGGTGGTCCACCATTAGTGAAAATGGCGACAGGCGAAATTGTCGATGCTGAATCACTAGGAGGAGCAACAATGCATTCCACGGTGACCGGTCTTTCGGATCAGCTTGCAGTGGACGAGTAAGATTTTCACAAGTATTTCAAACATTTACTGATTGCCATCAGACTAGACGCCATAAGAAAAGCCCGAGAGTGGATTTTGACAACCTCGAGTGCACAAAAGCAATTGGACAAGTCATTGAACCTATCTCGGTATAGGGAGGTCAAATACGATCCGAAAGAGCTTCTTGGTCTTGTAGACCCTGATATCAGACAACCTATGGACATGATGGAAGTCATTCTACGAATTGTGGACGGGGCGCAGATTTCACAGTTCAAACCACAATTCGGGAAGGGTATGCTCACGGTTTGGGCACGTATTCATGGTGAGTGAGAACGAGTTCCAGAATTCCTAAGCTAAGTAGATAGGGCATCTCACAGGAATTATCGCGAACCAAAATCCTGTCATACTTTGCAATGAAGCGGATAAGTCGACACAATTCATTCGGCTCTGCAACCAGAAGTAAGCCTCTCCATTACAAAATTTGTTGCAAAGCTACCTAACTCCGTAACGCAGTCGGACTCCAATCGTTTTTCTACACAACGTTACCGGATTCATGGTCGGACTCAAGACCGAGACAGCGGGGCTGATCAAGAAAGGTGCTCAATTCGTGAGCGCTGTCAGTACAAGTACAGTCCCACACATTAGCATAGTCTGTGGAGCTTCTTACGGAGCTGGAAATTATGCCATGTGCGGACGGTCGTATGCTCCACGCTTTTTATTCTCGTGGCCGAACAGTCGCTGCTCAGTCATGGGTCCAGATCAGTTGGGCGGGGTCATGGAAACCATTGCTCGTGGTGCAGCAAACAGATCGAACCGCACAGTCGACGAAGTGGAGTTGAAATCTTCGACGAAAAAGCTCAGTGATCAAGTTCTGAAGGATTCGGAAGTATATAAGACCTCTGCATACTTGCTAGATGATGGAGTCATTGATCCTAGAGACACTAGACATGTCCTCGGGATGAGTCTTGAAGTTGTCACCCTTGATCCAATATATGGTAATGTTGGATTCAAAGGACTGGCTCGAATGTAATATACATCTTGTCTGAATCAATGGCCGATCTTTGCGACTTCCATGCATTCCCTCCTCTACCAACTGCAGTATCAAAAGCTAAGCTGGTCAGCAAGGCCAATTTCACGAGAAGGTAGCTGGAACACCAATGGTCCGAGGGTTGGGCCACGAAGGAATGTTCCATAATTCCTACTCATGTCTAGAAGACCATCATTATTGTGTCAATCATTTTATGAAAACAAAAAACTTGCTTGTAGAACGATCTGCCTTGAGTAGTATTCAATTCGTCTTCCGATGACCAAGTTCCTAGTAGAAGAAGTGAAGAGAGAAGGCTCGGCCCGATCGTTCCGCTCAATGAGATGGAACGGTTTTATCGGGCTGCTCTGGTAGCAGTTCGATAAATTATCTATGTCCGTACTAAATAGGAATTAGTGATACATATCTGTAAAATATTCTTGGCATTTGGATGCTCTGCGGGGTTAGAAAGGCGGGGTGGGACCCCGCTAGTCAACTTCAATCCCCAACTTCATCTCCTCTTATCGTTAACCTTGAGTTCACATCTATTCATCTGCATTATTCAATTGCAACTTGGTTACAGAGACTTCCCAAAAGACTACAGGCACAAAAAATGATGACCCAGCGACCTGGACCCGGACCAGCCCCGAATGAGTACCGAGGCATCAAACGATCCCAACAGGCGTGTCTGAATTGCAGGTACGCGACCCCGAGCAACAGCAGCCATTGCGAAGTCTTTAAACCGCTAAAGAACTTTGATCGTTGTATGTGTGTAGAAGCTGATCCGCATATAGGCGCAAGAAGGCGAAGTGCTCTGGTCAACGCCCAGTTTGCGGTTTCTGTAGAAGGCTCAATCAAGTGTGCGAGTGGACCAGAGTCACCGTTGATTCGGCAAATTCGGCAAGTTCGAATGAAAATACAAATAGAGATATGAACAATTCAGTAGGATGATTAATTCTATTTTGTCATGCATTAGCTGAGTCCGCAGGATGATCTATCGAGAAGAGTAGCTTCGATCGAGACAAAATTGGACAACCTACAGGAGATGCTTAGCTCGTGAGTTGCGACTGGTGCCCGATCAAGTCTTGTACTTACAATCCGCAGATATCTCCCAGCCCTTCTCAACCAGGCACGCGACAATGGCAATAGCAGCACTCATTCAACATCACCTCACCAGAATGACCTGAATGGCAGGGAATCCTTTGATCTGCTCAGCATGACGTCTGCCACTGCTGTACCACCGCACAATGCGACCGCGTGAGTTTAGCCAGTCTTTTGAAAAACCCTGACTTACCAAGACCAGATCATCTTTCCGAATTCTTCCCCCACAACCAGTAGTGGACAGCTTGATCAATTTATACTTCGAGCGAGCCCACAATCAGCCCTACTCATTCTTTCATGAAGAGTCATTTCGACGGCATTTGGAGCTCAAATCTCTACCTGAATTCTTGCTATTTGCGGTACTTGCTTCAGCAGTTCGATTTTCTTCTGACCCTTACTTTGGCGATTTCAAATCCGAAGCACTCCGAGGTTATGCCAGTGAGTCGTGGAAGTTGATTGTCGCTGTCTGCTTCGGACCCGAAAGCGACCCCAACATATTTTACTGTCAAGCAGTCACACTCTTGTCAATAATTGATTTTACAGGTACAGGCCATCACTCCTTGAACATTGACTGTGTCAGATCTAACATGAACCCTAGCCGGCAGACGCCATCCCGGTTGGCTCAAGATCGGCTTATCAATCCGTATCGCCCAAGACTTGCAGCTGATGATGGAACCAAGTCAAGATCTAAGCCATGCTGAACAAGAGGAAAGGCGAAGAGTTTTCTGGTCAATTTATGTACTCGACAAGCTCTGCTCATGCGGCCGCGCTAGACCAGTGGCCCTTGCCGATGCCCACTGCTTTGTGCAACTTCCGTGTGATGAGACAACTTTCAGGACCGGTGAATGGAAAAAGACTCTCTCTCTGGAGCAGGCGTTTTCGACGAACGAGACAGGGACGGAAGAGATTAGCAATTTCGCGTTAGTGGTCCTCGCTGCTTCGGCACTGGGTCGTACAGCACAACACAGTATCCATCAAAATCTACGAGGCGAAAGTCGCTTGCCGCCTTGGGACTCGAAGTCTCTATTTGCCACCATCAACTCTGTCCTCCTCCAGCTGGAAATGAAATATGAATTTGGTAACAGTCTCCAAGACAGCTTTGCCCGACTTCGCGGTGAGGACGGTACTGTTGATATGCAGGTTGCGGGCCCCGTGATATTCTCTCGGGCACTTTTCAGGACTTGTCAATGCTTACTGCATCATCCACTTCTGCTACATCAGCAATCCCGAGTGCTTGGAATTAAACCACCTCTCAGCTTTTGGAACCGTGCGATACAGACTTGCCGAGAGAATGCCTGCTCTCTCTCAGAACTTCTTCGAGATGTCCAAGCCGCGGGATATATTGCCACCTATTCATTTATGGGATATTGTGCAACTATTTCGGCAAGCATTCACACATTGTACCTCGAAGACGCCGATACAAGTATCCAGCAGAAGTCAGCACAATTTTACCAGACAGATATCCTCTTTCTCAAAACTCTATCTCAGAGATGGAAGAATGCAGAATGGATGGTATTTACTGTTCACCCACCCCTTGTAGATCTTGCTGATTAGAGATAGCTGCGTGGTCTTGACAGACTTGCCGGCCAATCGAAACTTTCTGCGACCCTCCTGGGACCAAATCCTGACTGGCACGCATTTGATGGGGACCAGATGGAGACTATACGGGCAACAATTGACTACAACACGATGTCACAAGCTCCGAAGGACACCACATTGCCGACCGCGGCGATGATTCCTTCGCCTTGGAATCCGTTTGTTGGACTTGACGGCTTTAATAACAACTTCGCATCCACACCATATCAGCAACACCCCATGGGATCAGATCCATATATGTATGGTGCATACAATGATTCTATGGGTTTCAATATGATGTCTCCATTCACGTCTTTCTTTGAAGGTGGTGGTGGGGTCAATTTTGGCGGATGAGCAACAAGAAGCAGAATACAATATTTGAATCAACGCTCCTTGGCAACAGATTGATATTTGTCTCCGTCATATTCATCTTACAGTGAAAAGAATTTGGCCCTCATCAACCGCGTCTCCCTTCTGGAATTTCGCTGTGAATTTTCCTTCGGCGGTAGCCAGAATATTCATCTCCATCTTCATGCTCTCAACCACCATTGCAATCTCCCCAACTTTCAACAGATCGCCATCTTTCTTCAAGACATTGAGTACTCTACATGGCATAGTTGCCTTTGGTGACTTATCTACAGCTGCGGCTGCCATCTTCGCCGACCTCCGAAGGGACTCGCCATATGAGAGTTGAGAGAAGTAGTGGTATCTGACGTAAGTTCCCAAGGCAGGAAGATGGACGAACACTTCCTGATAGGAGCCCGCTTCATGGCCTTTACGTGGACCAGATGCGACAAAAGCTGCGTACCGCTGTCGATCAATCGTGATCGAAAGATCGTCAAGGATCCATACATCTGAATGTCTATGAGCCGAGCGTATACACTTCTGGATCTCCATGGTGACGGCGTGAGAGGAAGTCTTTTGGAGAGCTGAAGTGTCCCGCAACTTTGAGCTTAGCTCGTTATAGCCTCGTGCAAGTACTACACTTGGCTTCAAATCTTGTTCACTCTCTTTGGGTTCAGGTCCACTATGTGGCACTATTCTGACTGAATGGTCTCCATCCCAGATAATGAGATTAGTCTTGCTGCCGAGGCTCGGAATAGTCGCCATGCTAGCTTGCGTATTTGCAGCGTCCATCTTCTGATTCTTAAACGATGTCGGCACAGTCGCAAAAGGACGTCTGACCGAAGGAGATGCAATTTTCTTCCTTTGCAGCATTGAAGGAATGAAAGAAAGAAGACTTTGGAACTCGTCGCTGCGCTTTATATACGGGTTTTGAACAAGTGTGGTCATCAATTCAGGAATGAAGCTCGTCGTGTATTCAGGATCCTGGAACTTGGCGTGGAGAAGACAAGATTGCAGGAACAGTTGATTGCTTCGAATCCCTATGCACACTGTGTTTGCCATCACTTTGACCATGTGCGCTACGGCCAGAGATCTCGTCGGTGCCCAAACGATTATTTTTGCCATCAGGGAATCAAAGTAAACGGAAACTTGAGAGCCAGTCTCAATGCCCGAATCGAAGCGCGAATATGCATCCCTCGACCTGGGAAGGATTGTTGAAGCTGGTTTCCAGCGTCGAATGGTGCCTAAGTCTGGGTAGAAGTCCCGGGATGGGTCTTCAGCGCATAGACGACACTCAATCGCATGACCCACTTGGGGTGCCAGCCCATGTTGAAAGTATCCCAAAGAATCCAGGGATCCTCCACTCGCGACATACACTTGGAGAGCAACAATGTCCGTTCCAGTAGTCTCTTCGGTAATTGGATGTTCGACTTGGATCCGGGTGTTGACTTCGAGAAAGTAGTATTTCGAAGTGTTGATGTCGACGATAA
The DNA here is from genome assembly GCA_017365405.1 of Cadophora malorum. Lineage (NCBI taxonomy): Eukaryota > Fungi > Ascomycota > Leotiomycetes > Helotiales > Ploettnerulaceae > Cadophora > Cadophora malorum. The sequence goes on along the minus strand of JAFJYH010000353.1, from coordinate 20,424 downwards.
ACTCCACCGTTCCAGCGCTCACATAGTTGAGAAGTTTTCCAATCTGAATTGCCGTTTTGCTCATTGCTTTTCTGAGGTCGTGCGTGAGCCATGGCGACGGTGCTTCCTCGATCACCTTCTGATGTCGGCGTTGAATGGAACATTCGCGATCCAGCAACGACACAACTTGGCCGTGCGTATCGCCCAAGATCTGTATCTCAATATGCTTGCTTCGCTCAATGTACTTTTCCACGATACAGTCTGATGAGCCAAATGCTCTTTCGGCTTCCGATTGAGCTCTTGCCAACTCATCTCTGAACTTGGTCTTCTCATGCACGATCCTCATCCCCTTCCCACCGCCACCAGCGGAGGCTTTGATCAGGACTGGGTATTCAATTCGATCTGCTTCTTTCATGAGCCTATCAATGCTTTGTTCCGATCCATTGTAGCCAGGAATGAGAGGAACCTCCGGAGCATATTCGAGTAGATAGTCTTTCGCTGACCGTTTGTTGCCAAGAACTGCCATGCTCTCTGGAGAGGGACCTAGAAATAGTATGCCAGACTTTCGGATTGCTTCAGCAAAATCGGAGTTTTCACTCAAGTAGCCATATCCTGGATGGATGGCATCGGCTTGGTATTGTATGGCCGTGTTGACAAGAAGCCCAATGTTCAGGTGAGGGTTTCCATCTGGCCCAGCAATCTCACCAAGCGGAATTGCCTGGTCTGCCTGCTTGACAAACAGTGCATCTTCATCACTAAGATAGGTTACTCCTGTGTACCCCTCAGATTAACGGCATACTTACGGATCGGTGAAAACGACTATAGATGTGATGCCAATTCGTTTACAGGTTTCAATGACCCTGCAAGCAATCTCTCCACGGTTGGCGATCAACACGCGCCTGATCACAGGATCACCGGACTCGTTCCGAAGCTGGGGGCATTGCAAGATGGGAAGTCTTTCCATTGTGGCTTCTGTTGAAGTTACTTTCGGTGCGATGATCGTTTGTTTTCGATCGGTATAATTTCTTTGAGTTTGAAATACTTGAGTTCTGCAATTAGGCGCCTGGTCTCTCAATCATTATGCCGGAAGTAAACTGATCAAAGCTCCGGCAGAGGAAAGACCTCTCCCCGGATCCTAGCTGTGCTCGGCTTGGGGCGAATGTCTGGTGGTTAGCCACGGTCCGTTCCCGCCTCCTGCACGTGCAGACCGAAACGGCAGCAACGGACAAGAATTCGGTAGTCCCAAGGGACTCCACAGTGTATACAACAGATGGAATAATCTCATTTCGCTGATGATGCATCGATTGCGTCTCTCGACAATGGCAAGGAAGTTGGCCGAAGTGAAGATCGTGGAGGTGGGACCACGTGATGGACTGCAGAATATTTCTCAAGTTGTTCCGACATCGACCAAAATCGAGTTGATACGCAAGCTTGCAAGCACTGGACTCTCTGCAATCGAAGCAACTTCTTTCGTGTCTCCCAAATGGATACCTCAGCTCGCCGATGGTTCCGAAGTGCTGCGCAGCCTTCAAAGTATTCCCAAGGCAAAGTCCAATATCCAATTTCCAGTTCTAGTACCCAATGTCAAAGGTCTGGACAGAGCACATGAGTGTGGTGCTAAAGAGATTGCTGTCTTTGTGTCGGCTACAGAAGCATTCAGCAGAAAGAACATCAACTGCTCGGTTGCAGAATCTTTGGACCGAGTTCGAGATGTGACGAAACGTGCAAAGGGATTGGGAATTATGGTTCGGGGGTACTTGAAGAGAACAAAACTGCTTAATTACTGCTAATAAATCTCCCAGGTATATATCTTGTATTTTTCAAGATCCGTACGAGGGTTATACCGACCCGCAGCGAGTAGTGGGCACTGCGCAAGCACTCTTGGACGCAGGATGCTATGAAGTCAGTCTCGGAGACACCCTTGGTGTTGGAACCCCAGCCGACGTCACAGAGCTATTCACTGTTATCCTCAAGAAAATTCCGGCAGAGCGTCTTGCTGGGCACTTTCACGATACATACGGTCAAGCAATTGCGAACGTGATCAGAGCCTATGAGCTAGGCATTCGCACCTTTGATAGCAGTGTGGCCGGACTTGGAGGCTGTCCTTTCGCAAAAGGCGCAAAAGGAAATCTGTCAACCGAAGATCTCGTCTACACCTTGGAAAAGCACGGTATCTCGACTGGTGTAAATTTGACAGAGCTAGCGAAGATCGGCTCCTGGATATCGACACAGCTCGGGCTACCGAATGGAAGCCGAGCAGGAGAGGCCATCGTCGCGAAGCTTGAAGACTTGAGCATCCGACCAAATGCATCCTCAACGACAAGAGAATGGCAAACCTTGGAGAGCAGTCAGGACTATCAGGTCCGCAGAAGCGGGGTCAATATTGAGATTTTTCTCACTAGGCCTAAGAATGGCAATGCACTCACAGCCAACATGCTTCAGGCTTTGACAAGGCTGTTCAAAGATTTCTCCCACGACGAGACGGTGTTCAGAATAATTTTGCGTGCCGAAGGCAAGTACTTTTGCACAGGCATGGATCTGAAGGGGACGAGCTCTACTGAGGAGCAATTCAATAACCTAAACGCCCTCTTCCACACAATCGATGCTTGTCCAAAGACAACAATAGCTGTCATCAATGGTCCTTGCTTTGGCGGTGGTGTCGGCTTAGCTTTCGTGTGCGACATAAGGCTTGCAACTTCCAACACCACATTCACGTTAAGCGAAGTCCGTCTTGGGCTTTGTCCAGCTACGATATCGAAGTTTATCATAAGAGAATGGGGAATTAGCTATGCTCGCACTGCTATGTTAACTGCGAGGGAGGTCAAAGCTTCGGAGCTGGAGAGACTGGGAATTCTCTACTCGGTTGTGCAGGATCAGGCTGGGCTTGAATCGGGTTTGGAAGCGCTTTTACAGAGCATGAAGTTTAATGCTCCAAGGGCGTCAAAGATGAGTAAAGATCTGGTCAGAGTAGCATATTTAAATGCTGGTGGAGAAGTACAAGGGGCCGTGATCAAAAATTCTTTCGATAAAATGATGGATAGCGGCGCAGAGCATGGATATGCTCGCATGAAGTTCAAAGAAGGGGTGAAGAGAGTAGATTGGGAGTCAAGGACAAGATCGCTTCTTACCTCTAAGTTGTAAAATACACTTCATATTCCATATCAAGACACATATCGTTCAAATTCAGTACAACACTGCACACAGAACACTAGGCGGATCTGGGTCATGTGACTAGGCTGGGACTGAGTCAAGAGACTGGGATTGACCTTTAGTTGATCTTCCAGTTTGAAGCACTGATCTAGTCTACTATATCTGAGTTGAATTTCTGTCCAATTTACGGATTTTCTTCTAGCACCTCGTGTTTTGACCGTGTATGAGGTGGCGAGTTGAGTAAAATATCGTGACCCGGCCACGGTCCGCCAAAAGCCGTCTCCACCCCCCCGATCTCCACGTCTCGGTTAACATCCTAGGGTCACAAAACACGGCTCGCCCAAATTGCAAGATGGAGGAACTGTGACGAGAGCGAACGGCCTTACCAACGGGTGCCCCGGATGATACAGCGTTTGAATAATGCTAGGGACTTTAGACTAGTCAGGCTACACATATGCTGCATTGATTACCACGCTCCAGCTTTTGATTTTTTCCCGTCAACATTCGGTAGATTCGTGATTCCAAAACAGCCATGTCTTCAAACACTCAAGGCGCAGATTTGACGCCCTTCGCTGAGCCTCTATGGCACACCCGTCCAAGTGAGGTATACTACAATGAGTCTCATCGGCGTCTGAGAGATACAGTTCGAGCGTATATCTCAGAAAAGATCACGCCAAATTGTGCGGAGTGGGAGGAGCAAGGATTTGTACCAAAAGAGGTATTTTCTAGCCCTCTCGATAGATACTCAATATGCGGACCTCGTTGACTCAAATCAATCAAAGGTCCTGTTAGAGCATTCTCGCCGTGGATACACAGCCGTGACCGTGAATCCAGCAGCTATCGCCTCCTACATAGGTGATATCAAGCTGCCTGGTGGTATCAGACCAGACCAATGGGACGCATTTCACGACCTGGTCTGCATTGACGAAATCGCGCGCTGTGGCTATCTAGGAGTTATCTGGGCTCTTGGTTGTGGAGATGCGATTGGCCTTCCACCTGTTATCAACTTTGGATCAGATGACCAGAAAAAGAAGTTCTTGCCAAAGGTCATTCAAGGACAGAGCAGATTTTGCCTTGCAGTCACGGAAGTCGAAGGTATGTCTTTTCAACAAGACTTCAAGCGGTGACTCAATGGGAGAAAGAAATGTGGCTGACCCAAACCACGTAGCTGGGTCTGATGTAGCCAACATCACCACAACAGCAGAGCGGAAAGGCGACGTCTATGTTGTCAACGGAGCGAAGAAATGGATCACAAATGGCATTTGGGCTACACACTGCACCGCCGCGGTACGGACAGGTGGTCCTGGCAAAGGTGGAATTTCGGCACTCATCATCCCATTGACAAGCAAAGGTGTCAGTCGAAGGAAGATATTGAATTCGGGCGTGGCTGCCAGTGGATCGACATACATTGAGTTTGATGACGTTAAAGTTCCCGTGGCAAACCTTCTGGGAAAAGAGAATCAAGGGTTCAAGATTATCATGTCGAGTGTGTATTCCTGAGTTCTACCGAAATATGTCGATTCTAATCGTGGCCAGATTTCAATCACGAAAGGCTCTGGCTTGCATGTACCAGTCTGAGAATGGCGAGAGTCTGCCTTCAGGACGCGTACAGCTATGCACTGTCTAGACATACATTTGGCAAAGCACTGATCAACCACCAAGCAATCCGTACCAAGTTTTCACTCATGGCAGGAAGCATTCTGCCTGCACATGCCTTCATGGAATCCTTGGTAGCTCTCTCCAACACACCGCCAACTTCCCTCACAGGTAATGATATCGCTCCTTCGGCAACAGAACAGGCACAGATAGGAGGCTTGATAGCGTTGTTGAAAGTTACTGCTGGCAGGGCACTCGAGCAAGCTGTGCGTGAGGCTCAGCAGGTCATGGGCGGGTTAGGATATTCGAGAACAGGGAAAGGGGCACGTATTGAACAAATTAGTCGAGATATGAGAGTCATGGTTGTGGGCGGAGGCAGCGAGGAGATCTTGACAGAGCTGGCGTTTGCCCAGGAAGGAAAGGATTTGACAGCCCTCGCTGCTCGCGGGAAAAGCAAATTGTAAATCAGGTTCGGAAATTTGAATTTAATTGCATCTGCTAGATTGACGGTTTTATCGTTTGCTCCTGGTTGAATCAATACTGAGCCATTTACACCAGTGCCAGTCTTGTAGAGAAATTGGGATTTCAAATCGTGGAACCCGAAGCATTTGGTGGTGCAGTCACACGGGCCAGGTTACACCAAACACGGCAATCTTGTGCTCAAGATATCACTTTCATTTTGAATTAGGATGACACCACCTGCAAAAGTCAAAGTTGGATACTTGAAGGTATCGGCTGGCTAGAACGAGGTCGACTACTACACTCTTCTCACAGACTTCCCAGCTACCGTTGCCGAGGGACAGTACCATCGTGACGCCAAGGATGGAGGAATACTTCACTATGCGTGCCTACGTCAATATTACGTATACACTGGATCTGAGTACAATCAAAAACGGCAACAGTTGAATCATCGTTCTAGTCACTCACGGCTTCATCGAGAGCGCTGGTCTTCACGCAACCACCATCAAAGGTGTCAGCGACTGGATCACAGTAAGCACTACCAGAACCACCACACGAAGCACACTAACAAAAGCTTAGCTAGATGCAAAGCATTGCATTTCCTATGTCGACGTTCGCACTCAAGCACGAACTGCCAAAGGAAATGCAATGCATATGTATTACAAATGAGTTCTGAAAACCGACGAAGCCTCCAGCAAAGTGTTGGGAGGAGCCTCGGATGCTAAGACGACAAGAATCGGAGATCATCACTGACTCAATGGTCTATGTTTGAGACGTCAATGAGGACTTCGTGGATTGAGAGGAAGACTTACTTCGTTTGTTGGAGAGTGGCATTTTGGTGTTGACGATGAGGGATCCGATCCGTGGAGTACTAGATTTCCCAATTGGTCAACTGAGATCGCTATCGTATGCTGAGAGCTCGAGTGGTACTTGCTGAGAGTTGCATCACTCTCGGCGTTCTCTTTGAAATTAAAGGGACCTCGTACTCGAGCCCACTGTTTGTGTACGCAGAATGTTAAGCGAGGCGGGGTAGCGAAGGATAACCTCGCGTTCAGAATCTTCACTGAGTAGGAACAAAGAAGCTGCATTCTATGGATCTAATTAAGTACTCTCTACGTTTGATTACTCTGGATCTTTCCAATTCGACCCCAAGGTCCCTACAGCCCGGATGGATGTGCACTAGGATGATCTACAACCCGTACCCCGCATTTCATCTATCCCCGCATTCTTGGCCACTCCAGCACATTTAACTCCAGGACAGACAGAAAACGTAGTCTGTCAAACTGATTCTGAATGCTAAACAGAGGAAAGAGATAATTCAAGGTCTTAATCCTGGAGTGAATATGGCCAATTCAACTCAACAAGTCATTCGCTCAGAGGGAATGTTCCACGGACTTCCCACCTACACCAAAAGTGAAGCCGGCATGACAGCCATCGTGACTGGAGCAAATGGTATCTCTGGCTACCACATGGTCAAAGTCCTAGCAGCAGCACCAGAACGATGGGATAAGATATACTGTCTGTCTCGACGACCACCTCCAGATTATTTCTTCAATGGACTTGGTGAAGGAGCGTCTCGCGTGAAGCACGTTTCTGCGGATTTCCTCGAAGAGCCTGCAAACATCGCGGACACTTTGAGGGAGCACGTTTCTCATGTGTAAGGAGTCTCGAGAGTTAGAAGCAAAGGCTGATGATATCTGCAAGTGACCATGTATTCTTCTTTTCGTATATGCAGCCGACGCAAAAGGGAGGTATTCTTTCGATGTGGTCGGATGCTGATGCACTTGCGGATGTAAATGGTAAGTGTCGTCTGCAAAACATCATGGTAGGTTTCGGTCATTGATTTCGGTACTTCCAGCCAAACTCATCAACAACTTTCTCCAAAGCTTACGTCTGGCAAACCTCACGCCGAAGCGTGTTCTGCTTCAAACGGGGGCCAAGCATTACGGTTTTCATATGGGTCCTGCCACCAGCCCCTCCTTCGAGACTGATAACCGAGTAACACTAGAAAACAACTTTTACTACCCACAAGAAGACATCCTCTCAGCATATTGCAAAGACGTCGGTGCCCAATGGAATGTCGTCCGACCATCTTACATCATCGGAGCCGTTCGTGACAATTTGCTGAACCACATGGTGGGCCTCGCAGTATATTGTTCGGTGCAGGCTCATTTGAAACGACCACTAGAGTTTCCAGGTGACTACCTTGCCTGGGACCGAGAGTATTGCCAGAGCACGGCAATGCTGAATGCGTATTTGGAAGAGTGGGCTGTGCTTACTCCCAAAGCTGGAAATGAGGCTTTTAATGCTCAGGATGGACTGCCTTTTACCTGGAGCCGTCTGTGGCCATATCTTGCTGATTGGTACGGGACATCATGGAATCCGCCCGATCCAGATACCTCCAAGTACAGATCGACTGAATCTAGACACAAGAATGGGACGCCGAGAGGGTATGTTGTCTCTTTATTCCTTGTCGCGGTCTTTGCTGACGTGGTGGATAGATACGGCCCATTTGGTGTCGTCCGCTCGACGTTTAGTTTCATGAAATGGTCTGAGCAGCCGGAAGTAGTTCAGGGTTGGAAAGTTCTTGCCAAAATGCATAACTTGCTCCTGGATCCATTTAAGGATCGGGGACAGATCTTTGGGATCACAGACTCAGCCGTCATTGGAGGCTGGGCTCTGTCCTTGAGTATGCGGAAGGCAAGAAAGATGGGTTTCCATGCTACTGTTGACTCGTACGAGTCCATGTTTCAGACTCTCCATGACCTGGCAAAATTGCACGTGGCGCCTGCTCCCACTCAGAGCAGATTCGTGGAGGCGATATAGCCTCGGGATTTGGTTCGATCAAAAGACCATTAGCTTGCGTCTGGGTCACTGTGGCGTTTTCTGAATTTGCCAGATGAAGATTATCTCATTATTTTGGACAAGTATCTTCTAAATCTCCAATGCTCGAGATTCGTGTAAGTAGTAATTTGGTATTCGTAACCTGTGCTCACATTAAGCATCTAGCATCGCGATCCTCGCGGATGCCAGTGAGCGGGTCTCGAGATATTGGAATGTAATGATGGCAGTAATCCGGCCTGAGCTGTCGGCAGCTCACTCATTACTAGAGAATTTTACGATATCAGTTCGAGAAAGATCTTTTTCATGACTACCATTGCTCTGGTCTGGGCTTGACGCGGTGTCTCTACTGGGAGCCCACAACTCCGCCTTCGTCAGTGCAGCTAGCAGTAGGAAGTACTTCAATCAGGAAGGCCCTTGAGCGATTTTTGGTGTCACTCAATGTGCTCCGGATTGAATACGGTGCTGACTGTTCGAAGAATCGGGAGAATGCCAGCGGGTGACGTTGGAGAGGAACGAATCCCAATGGCCGTGCCATCCTTGCCTGTATCCCTGACTTCCCAGATTTTTTAGCGAGACATCAGCTTTGTTCGCGTCTTCAAATTCTGCAGAAGCAATGGTAACAGATGACTGCCCTCTGTTTATGATAGTCACTGAGCTCGTGATCGAGGAACTTGTCGCCTTTGGCACCATGTCAAGATTTCGAGTCCAGTCACGTGCCGACAAGGAAGGATCTGAGACACGTACCATCGACGTCACACACAGAAGAATGAGCTTGAACAAGGTGCGGCATCTACTTCGACTGTTAGATGCCGTGACCTAAGTCTACAATACTTTTTCTTTCAAGCGTGTTTTGTTTTTGTTTCCCTGAGTTGATCTCGCTAGTCTCTTTCACATGGAAACACGCTATTGCAGTGACATCACTCCCGCGAACCTTATTTACACCCCGGCTGAGCCCAAGTTTATTCCGAGCTTCCACCAAATCCCTCTTCAACAACGTCCATAAACACCAGTATACTTCAATTCATGCAGATATACTTTAAAACATAGCAATGGATCACCCTAGTAAGTAATCCGCCTCAGAATTGTATTTTCGACTAGTAGGAAATGGATGGGCACTCGTGCCAGCGAAACCCCTCCTTGAATCCGCTGTTATGGCATGACTGTTTGCTCGTACCGGTAGTCAATGGCTAATATTTTCTCTTTGGTAGAGCGACAGATCTCCCATGTTATCCATCTTCTCACTGAGGGCTCTCCAGCGGACCAGAAAGATGCTCTAGATGCCTACTTTCTTCCCGATGCGGCTTTTATCCACCCACTGTGCCGGGTACCCAGTTTCTCCCACTTCAACCTTCCCTTAGTCGGAGAGATTAATTCGAGATGGGCCATCTGGATGATATATCGCTGGTACAAAATCCTCTCTCCACGAATCGTCCTTGATGTTGAATGCGATGGTAAGTCCTTTCTGATTTGGTAACTACGATCCTTACTCACTTCAAACTGCTAGAATTCAATCAAAAGTCGTCCATCCTATTCGTCGAAATCCGGCAAATATTTTCCCTCTTCTTCGTTCCATTCTATAAATCGGATGTCCGCCTCACGACGAAGCTGAATCTCGTTCATTCGGAACACGATGGAAAATACTACATCAAGTCTCAGGAGGATCTGTATCAGACAAATGAAGTCGTCAAATTCTTTTGGCCGGGTGGCGCTACGATCATTTGGCTGTGGCAGTTGTTTGCGACGGGCATGTGCATATTAGGTGCTTTGTTGCTGGCGCCGGTGACTTGGTTTGAACAGAGGCATGCGAACCAGGTCAATGGTGTCAAGAAAAGTATTTAGATTGAGCTGGAAACAGATCCTCGTCTTGCGAAGATAGAAGCAAAGAGATGCTGCTGGCCATGGCTAGGTCCTGTAACGCGAAAGAATACCGTTCCACTGAGCCATATATACATAGACCATATCAGTACATTTCTTCAACGAACCAGATATTGAGACGCGCAAGAGGATCACGATGTCGCCAGCTGCACCACAGGATAACAGAAGTCCACGCAAACGTGCAGCAGAGCGATCAGAGTCGAGAGGTCGGGGAAGAAAGAAGCATTCACCAGAGAAACCTCGCCAAAGCGGTAGTGATGCATTTGAAGACCCAGGTATGACAAGACTGCCCGGATCGAGACACATGGGGACAAGCTCCTCGCCTTCAAAAGGCTCACAACCAGGAGACTCCCATTCAACTGATTCACAAGCGGGCCGGAAGCGTGAGCCACAGGCAAGGAACCCAACGCCAGGAGGCCCAAAGCCCGGGAATAGGAAGTCAAATGACACGCGACCAAGTACCCCTCTTCCAGTCTTCAACTTCTTGCACCGGGCACAGCCCCCCGACTCATCCTCGATGCCAGCTCGAGTTCATAGTAAGAGGTCCTAGCTGAGGATAATCTGGACAGCACATCATCATTTCACTTAGAGTTGGAAGTTGATGGATGAGATGGAGCGGGCAAGAATAAGGAAGTCGAGAAAGTGGTTGAATGAGATGGAGGCTCGGACATAAGCGAATGGACCTCGAAATATCAGTATGGGTGGAAGTCACCAGATTACTTCCAGGACACCGACGACAACAAATCCTTGGGCCATCAGGAGACTTTAAATGGCGTCAAGCCATCTCACCAAGACCTCGCGCACAATCTGCCGGCTCTCTTCCACAAGCAAATGCCCACACTGGCTCCTCTGCTTCTCAGCCACCTGGTTCCATTTCCACAGTGCCCAAACATTTTTCAGCCTTCTCCACCGCAAGTCAACTCTCTGGCCCCTCGAACAGAAGCCACCATCCTACTCGATCTGATAGCCCTTAGTTCGCGCCTCGAAGTGTTGAACGAGCATTACCAAATCCGACTAGGAGAGAAGAATCACGGCTTGTTCGATACGATCTCGAAAAGTTCGTTGATGATGCTTGGAACATTCTGGCCCTGGATATGGTGTGTGGAGACCGTAAACAGGTCGTTCCGTGTCCGAAAGCCAGTGAGCTTGCTGATAAGATCATTGATGATCTGCCGCGGTTGAGTAATGCAGATTGCGACGACTTTGATGCCATAGTCGCATTGGACTTTAAGCAACGAGTGGATCTGGTGTATTAGGCTGTGTTGGAGAGGGAGGGTGGGATAGGCGTGTTCAAGTGGAGTTGCTAGGCGCATGGTGCAGTAGGGTCTCGCTTAGTGGTGGGGTGGTCTTCGTTTACCTTTCAGCATTTGTGGGCGGAAACGATCAACAATATGTCAGCTCATAGTGTATGCATACTTGGATACCCGCAAGATCTCAGACGTTTGCAACTTCCAACACACTCATGTGAAAGAGGATCGTGTAGCATCAACCATGTATAACACAGTCTCAAAATCCTCCAGCTTTTCCAAAGCTTGGCATTTACTTGTGCTATTCCGCTGCAATAATTGTAAATAACGAAATATGTGACATGGGCTTCGACTTCGTATAGGTGGATGAATCGTGCTTCGTGGAACGTGTAGCTCAGAACTTGTGACGCTAACATTTCGCACACAGTGATTAAAACGCAGCTCAGCCTACTTCCAGCAAGTATATATATTTTGCATACAGTTCAGGAAAAAGAACTCACCAAAAGCTTGAATTCTTGAGCCAAACATTTTCCAGACACGTAGAAGCCATACTTACCCGATTCAAATCCACCAAGTTCAAGATGAATCGACCAGGCCCCCCAGCTCCAAGCACGCAGGACCTGCAAGACCAGATCCGCAACCTACAAAAAGAAGTCATCCGCACATATAAGCATATCGCCGAGCTCGAAGCCAAGCATGTCCAACTGCATCAGTACATGCTCAAGTCTGAGAAGCTGGCGAAAGAACATATTGCCAAGGCGGAGAAGTAAATGAACACTCGGACAGAGGAGTTAAGGTGGATTCTGGATGGGACTATTATTAGAGGACGGATGAAGGGGATGGGGCAGGGAGGTCAATAGAGGTTTCAAGAAAAAGGGTATCTGTGATGAGTCTCGTTGCATTGGTACTGTAGAATGAGTCTTAGAAGCATCCAAATGTACATGTTACATTGCTTTCGTCCGCTTCTGCTTAGGTCTTCCGACTTGGAGGTGCTGTGAATGGTTTCAACCGAATCATGATCACTTTTGACCCGCTCCATCGCCAGCAGTTTAAATACCACATTTTCTCTCGACAGTTTGTGGCCGCAACAACACTTCGGAGAATCTCAGCCAAAGTCTTCCAATCCCTCTATGATATACAAACCTCGCTGTACCAACCACCTACCCTTCTCACTGTTCTCCACAGCGACATCACTCGTCCAAACAAAGACAAAATGAGCTCCAACCGCTTCGGGCCCCCACCTCTAAGCACCCACGATCTTCAGGACCAGATCTGGACTCTTCAAAAAGAACTCGACAGGGCTTTCGAACGGATATCAAATCTCGAAGCCGGAAGAGTTGGGGACAGGGAGCATGTACTAGAGCTGGAAGGGGTTTTGGATGGGGTGTTTAGTGCGTGGGTGGTGAATCGAGGCAGGAATGTCACAGGTAATGGGATGGGGAATTGGAGGAGATAGGGTGGCTGGTAGGTCGGTCACTGGCTAGGAAGGGCGGGATTGATTTGAGGCTGGTGCTGTGAGCGAGCATTTGGGGACAACGATCTCTTCGGAAAGCAGCATGAGTTGGCGTTGCTAGGTATCCCTTGCGTGAGGTGCACTGAGATGAAATCACTCTCAGGTATATCATTAAGTCTTCACAGTAGTCTTCCAAAACCTAACCCAAATGAGGACATTGAATCATTCGATGCATATGGAGCCCACCACTTTACCATAGTTTCCTTTTTGTTGTTGTTGAGGTCAGTGGTATTCACATTGTCCCTTATAATATCTTCGACTATGTTTGCTGCCGTTCTGAGTGTTTCAAAGGGTTTGTCGGCGCCGCCCTCGTCATCGTGGGCAACATTCGGTGCCACGACGTGGACAAATTTAGAATGTCACTGAATCTCATGAATGGGCTCTTGCGAAACGTACGGAAATTCTGCATCGTGCTGGGGAGTGAGAGGGCCAGAAGCTCAGAAACCATGCGGCGGTCCTCCTTGTCTTCCTCATTTTCATTGGATTTCATACAGTGAAGTGCAAGCGCAATGATCGTAGCAGTCGCAAAATCGCAGGTTTTATCCTTTGCTGTGAAGTCTTTATACTCTCTATCTCTTCTGAAATCTGCGACTCTCTTGTTGGCGACAGGTCGGGTCCAGAAAAGAGAAATGATCGCTTTTCCCTCAGCTAGAGCCACAACAGTTTGACGTCTACCTGGGCGGCCTAACGCACGTCATACATATTCAGCTGGATTGGCTCCAGCGACTGATTGACCCCATCCTTAAGCTCTTTTACTTCTAAAGTCCATCCATTCGTTCTTACTTTCCAATAATCGTCGTTCTTTTCATGCTTGGTCGTCAGGGAGTCACCCTTCACAAGTTTAAGGGGCTTGCGCCTCGAACAAATTGTATTGTACGTGTGGTGGCATCGTGAATTCCGTGAAGAAGAGTCGCAAGCGAAGCCTGAGTTCCAGCACGGTGGATTTTAGTAGTCAAGAAGGCAAGCTAAGGGGCATTCGAAGAGACTAGAAGATAGTGGCAGTATTCGGTTGGGGTGCCCTTCTTCGAGAGCAAGACACAAGTAATATACAGGCCCCTATGCTTTATTTACTACTTGGCCACATGCTGGTTGTTGTATTCAAGCAGTTCATCTTCAGCTCCAGGATCGTGACCCTGCAACCTCTCCTTTAATACTGCTTCTAAAAACCTGGCTATTGGCACCGAACCAGAGAAATCGATGTGTGTCGGTAGGTAGATAAGGTCATTGGATGGATTTCCATACATTAGGCACCACTGCAGTCACTCACTGCAGCCCGAAAACCTGTTCCGCTGCAACCCGACGAATGCGGTTGAGTGCACAGTGAAGAGGTGAGCTGAGCTCATGCTTGTGCCTTAGTCAAAGCAATGCTCTCCAGAGGAACAAATGCCGTCGCAACAGTCACCTCGTCAAGAGGATCGAATCCACAGTTTCAGATAGAGCATGCTCATAAGGAGCGCCAAATATTGACTCCCAGGGTTTGTTGTCGACTAACTTAGTTCAAGTAGTCAGTATAATCTTCTGGTATCTTGAAGATGAAACGATGAAACTCAGCATCAATCGAAGTCATCACCCAGGCTTGTGTTTCACCGATTTGGGTTTCGCTTGCCTGAGAAAGACTTGTTCAATTTGTTAAGGAAATCCCCGCACTTCCAGTTCCACTGTTCTAGTATTTACATCTCCTCGCTTAATTCCAATCTCAACTCCAAAGCGGACAATGCTGATGCTCGATCATTCATCCATTGTACGTTGCCGGCTATAAAGTGGATTGAAGGCATGAATATCAGCATTCGACTCTTCGCAAGCAAAGCCGAACATCCTATATGCATATAGAAGTAGACATAGTTGAAAGGAGAACATGAGTAAAGAAGAAAGAAGAGAGGAGCCAAATCCTGATTAAACAGCTATATAGCTAAGCCAACACAATCCAACCCAACCATGACTCAGCAGCCGGACAGCCCACGGTATAATATCCCCTATGCAAGCACGATCGAACGATCCAACCAACAATCAACACCGCACACCCGTTCAAGTTGAAGTGCAAGTACCGGCCGGTTCCGACAAACGAAAAACGTGGGTATACGTGATCTCATCTCATCTATTCTACTCCTTGCTTGGTCTGGTCGCCTGTTTCCCTCCCTCCTATCCATATCCGCACTACCGGGTCTCGACTCTTGAATCTCGAGTCCCAAGTCTCGTGTCCTTCTATCCACTCATTTCCTTCAACCCAAACATGCACAATTAACATCCACAACTGCCTCGCCCCTCGCTTCCGAAACAAACCAGCTCACTTCTGCCCGGAGAAGAACCAACTCGACCTCTTTCCCGCATTACCGCTCGCCTCATTCTGCAGCCCACTGATCGTAGGATTGACGCCTCCACCGGAAATCACACTCCCGTTACCAGTCTCCGCGCCACCTCCTCTGAGGGGTTTGGCGATACGTGAGCCGGCGCCGCCGAAGGAGAAGCCTCCGTTGGTGGGGGAGCCGAGACCGCGTGTTGAGCCGGACTTGGCAGCTTCGAGACGCTCTTTTACGGCTGTGAGTTGGGCTTCGAATCTGTGATTGGACCATTAGTATGTGCATCCTTATCTTGAGAGGGAAGAAGGGAGAAGGGGAGAGGGAGACAGAGGATGAACGTACCTATGATTCGCAGCTGTCAACTTCTCCTGCGAGTCTTGAAGCAGCGACTCGAGAGATTGTATCCTCTCATTTCTAGCAATGAGTTTCCTCTCTGCGATTGCAACCTCCTTCTTCAGACTACCATTCTGCTCGACAAGCTGGCGCTGCACGTGAGTGAGCTGCTCGAGGTTGCGCTCCAGGAAGGCCATTTTCTTCTGCTGAGCACGGTTGTTGGATGAGCGGAGTACGTTGTTGTACTGCTCTCTTGTCTCGTCGAGGGAGATCTCGAGTTCGACGACACGCTCGCAGCGGTTTTGGAGATCGCGCATGAGACTCTTCTTCATGACGTCGAACTCGGCGATTTGTTGCTGAACGGTCTTGCCATTTGCCATGCCGCCGGCTCCGTTGGGGGCGCCGCCTGCTTTGACCTTGCGTTGGAGGTCTTCGTTCACAGTCTTGAATTTTTGGATCTCGGCTGACTTTTGGGCGAGATCTGCTTTGAGATCCTCAACTAACGATGTTTGCACATCTTGCTTGTTGGAGTATGCCTGAGCAAGCCTTTGCTTGACTTCCTCAACATCAGCATCGCTGAGGTTCCTCTCGAGAAGATCCTCGTACTCGCGCTCGACAGCTTCGAGACGTTGCTCGAGCTCCTCTCTTCGCTTGGCGTTTGTGTCATCTGAAGGAGTGCCGTACAGTGACAATTCCGCCTGTCGGACAATACCTTGTGTCTCGACCAAAGCAGCCTTGATAGACTCAAGCTCATCTGGAGCAATCGCCTCTCCAGCCGCGGACTGCTCGTGAAGAGCATCTACCTGCTCGATGACCTTTTTGATAGTCCTCTCATTATCACTGAAGACGTCTCCGCCGAGATCAAATCCGGCCATCATTTTAGCCATCTTCTCTGCCTTCTTCTTCTCCTTCTCATCCAATACGGCGCTAGTCTCCTTCGCGGACATCTTCACATCCAAAAGTTGCTGCTTGACCTCGTCGAGTTCAGCTGTTAACTCGGCATTGGCCTCTTTTAAACCGTCCATGGTGATCTGAGCTTCCTTGCTCTCGAAAGATAATCGTTCCATTTGCATCTTGAACTCATTGACTTCGCCCGTTAATTTCTCATTCTCACGATTCCCCTTGGTATCCCGCTCCTTGAGATAGGCCAGTTCCTCTTTCGTATCTCGCATTTGCTTCTCAACCGCGGATATCTGGGATTCCTTCTCCGCGATCTGGTCTTGTAATTCATTCTCGCGTCGTAGGAACTCTTCCCTTTCATCCTTGTCAATAGGTAAACTTGGGGTTGCAGATCGTTCCGAGATAGCAGGTGTCTCTGCTCGACTCTCGGCGGTAAGCCTCGACGGTGTTGATGGTCTCGGCGGTTGTGCTTTCGTCTTTGTGATTCCCGCAATTTCCAAAGGAGCAGCCCACTTCTCTTTCGGCACCGCCTCTCCAGCTCTCCATTGCTGCACCTCAGCATCCAGTGTCTGAACATAAGATTCGAAAGTCGTAACTTGTGATTGCGCCTTCTTGAGCAGGGCCTTGAGTTCCGCAGGACTGATCTCCGCATTGATCTTGGCCTTATTCTTGATCGCCTTCGCCCGCATACCAAAACGCAGCGTACTCAAAGTTTCCGCATCGTTGTAACTACTAGGCGAACAATTGATGATAAGCGTCGTCCGACTGTTTCCTCCCAAACTCTCTTGCAGAATACGAGTAAGTTTCGAGTCTCGGTAGGGGATATGGGAGGATTTGCCGTCCGTCAAGTTGTTAATGACCATTCCGAGGGCACTCAAACTCTTGTTGATCTTCTTGGCTTCCTCGAGAGTCTGTCCGCTAGCACCTGTCTTGCCGACCTTCTCACTACCAGCCAAATCGACCAGGAAGAGTTGTCCGCTCTTGGCTGAGCCCGTCTCGACGTTCTTCTGGGTGATTGTAATGACAAAGATGGAATGTGACCGCGAGGATTCAGCGTTCATATTCGTAGCAGCGACTGCTCTGGAGTTTCCACCCCTTCGCATAACCTCGTAGACTTCCTGTACGCTCGAAACGTATATCTCCAGCAGACCCTTCACATACACCCCCCTATTCTTCTCCTCATGCACCGGTAGATTATCATTGTGTGGCGCCAGCAGATCCCGAATACGCTCCATGTAGATTTCCATATAGCTGACCCGCACTGTGTATTCGATGGTCCCAGGACTGGCCAAAATACTCGCAAATATCTGCTCCACGATCCGGGGGATCACACCTCTGCCTTCGGGGTCGTCCATATCCGTTCCCATCATGGTATACGACTTTCCCGCACCCGTCTGACCATATGCGAAGACGGTACCATTGTAGCCGTTGAGGATATCGTCGACGGTGGACTTAATGGAGAAATCGAAGACGTCTTTCTGCCGCGAGTTCATATCAAACACGCGGTCGAAGGTAAAAGACCCGGAGGCCTCTTTGGACTGTCCATGCTATCAGCAGCGCCCTTTGATCTTCCTCGCAAGGAAAGAATACATACGTCCAATTTACATGTGTCCTCGCTCTCGAATTCCACAATAGGCTGCCCGCCCTCTCCAACCTCGATGCGGTTCTGCGGCCTGAACCGCGCCACCACCTTGATGCTGTTCGACATGATGCGCGAGTCGAGGCTGTTGCTATCCGGGAACGATCATATGTGCCAGAGCTGATGCTCGCAGGGCGGCCGAGTCGTGGTAGTGATGCAGATGCAGACGTGGGCGTTGGTGTTCTTCTGTCTATGATCTGCTCTGCTGCGATGTCGTGCGAGGTGACGTTAGGGGGGCCTGTCAGGTCGATAAGGAGGTTGTTGACACACTTGCTGGGTTCGCGTAGGTTCAAGATTTCGCGTGCGCCGTGCCGGAGGAGGCAGCTAATTTGCCCGATGCAATGCAATGCACTGCGATCACGTTACAGTAGCCAGGAAGATGCTTGTTGGTAGTGAGGATTTGTTCAATCCCCGAGATGGGATGGAATTTGGAAATTTAAAGGGAGGAAACAATACGGGATGTTTTCATTTGGACCCAGGTCTCGTAAGGGGGGTTTATATCAGCATTGTTTGTCGGCATTCCTCAGACACCCAGACCCCCACCCCACGCCCGCCCAGCAGAAACGAAACAAAATAGAAATAGGGGAAACAATTTCTGGATTCATGTAATAACAACGCTAAATAAACCGCTCTGCTATGCAGGACGACCCAGCTGCCTAGAATTTACTCCCTTTCCATAGTCCCAGAAGCAAAGCTATTTGACAATTCAGCTCCCGTCAGTAAAGTTCGCCGTCGCCGGAAACGCCAGAACCCCGCCATTATCAATGTCTCGTAATGTAATGCCTGCAAGCTACACCGGGTATCCTCCCATATTGTTGGCTTGATCTGCTCTTTAATCCTCCCAGCTCTTCTCTACTGATTCCTTGACTCGCTTAGTGTATTCCTTGCGGTTGTCTTTGTAGAGGTTCGATGCTTCGACGTTAGCGGGGGAGGAGGTGTTAGGATCGTTCAGTAAACTGTGATGTTAGCAGAGTCCAGCCTTTGATTAAGTCAATATATTTTGTAGCATCATACCTCTGAATACTCGTGAGAACCGCTGCGACATCATATGTTGGACTCCATCTGTTCTGCAAGATATCCAAGCACAGCTCTCCGGTGGCGTAGACGTTAGGATGGAACATCTGGCTGATGAACTTGACGGCGGGTGGTTTATTGGGGTATTGTTCCTCGAATTGCATGACTAGACGAAAGGTTCCATCCTCGAAGGGAGTGTCTGCTGGACCGATAATAACTGCATTCCTGTTCGAGTAGCTTTGTTAGCATTTGTCCAACGCAATCCCATCCGTCCGCCTCGAAGTCTCTGCGCAGATCCAAAAGATCCTGCACTTACCATTGCATAACATTATCAGCGACAGGACTCGCAGATACACCAGCCGGAGGATCCGTTTGCATGCGCTGTAGAACATCGTGTCAGTACCAGTATCCAAGATGCAGATCAATCCGACCGCCACCACATACCTTGAAGTCTCGCATGAGACGACGACGAGCAGCTGTAGACATATTGACAACCTTCTGGATATCCTTCCACGAACTCAAGTATCAAAGACGAGCAAGGACTTGCAGATCAAGAGGTGTCGCAGATGTTGTGCAGTGTAGAAGTGGGGTCCGGGCTTGTCGAGGAAGTTTATGTAGCTTGTCGGCGTGCAGGTCAAGTGGGACTTGTATTCGCTATCGGGGAGTAGTAAAGACTACCTATCGTTTGCAGGGACCCGAGGCTATTAAGAATCGACAGAATTTGTTTGTCAAGGAAGAAGTTGGAGATGGAATGCGGAGAGGAAGTTGTTTCTGGTGTCGCTCGGTCATAGTCGATCTGATCTGCATGTCAGCCACACCGTCCTCGCGTGGCGGGCAGGGTTGAGAAGGCTGTCAGCCTTGTTGAAAGCGGCAGACAGCACGACCTTATTGTACTGTATCCATATGCGATGCAAAGGCGTTAATCTAGATCTAGAGAGAAACTGTCTGCTTGTTAGAAAGTTTAGAGTCGCACATTTTTGGTGATCAAACCCCAATGATAATTCTACCAACCTAATGTTGCTCTATGCAATCTTCAAGCCTGGTTAAGCTATTGTCTTTTCACAGGGATAAAATGGTGTATCAGAAACTTGTATTACAATTTGCTACAAAAGCCAGATAAAACCCCAAATGATATCTCCTCGAAACTGCCACATGCAATGAAACTTCTGAAAAGAAACGCGTGTGCAGGGCAGTCGACGCCACTGGTAACTAGATGAGTAAAGACGGTCCAGCCAGCCCAAAGTCACAACTATGCCTTCTTCCCTCCCCAATCAAATCTAGCTCCTCTCCTTTCCTCAGATATACACAAAAACCACACTTCTTCCCGCCTAGATCTCGAATGCAAAGTAGATGCGTCTTCTTGCCGCCGGATTAAAAGACTTATTCCTCCAACATCTTCAACTCTCAACCCTGCCACCATTCCACTTCCTCGTCCCAAGTGCTTCCCATCCATCTTCATGCTCCCCCATCCATCCATCGCCGGTTTGTCCACTCTAAAACAAAAAGTCCAAACAACAACAACAAGCCAACGCAGCCAAACACCCTCCCAGCAACCCCTCACTGGCCCCTCCCCTCCCC
>JAFJYH010000352.1:0-42973 GCA_017365405.1 Cadophora malorum | reverse complement strand
CTCCCAACCCCTCACATTCCAACCTCTCCACCACCCAATTACAAATCTTCGCCACAACCCACCGCGTCCTCCTCGAAGGCCCCTACGGCGAAACACAACCATTCCACACATACGGGAATATCCTATTCATCGTCGGCGGCACAGGCATCGCGGTGCCGCTTTCGTATCTGCGGGCTCTGACTAGAGACGGAGATAGGAGTGCAGATGGCGGTGGTAGAGGAAATAGAGATGGGAATGTGAATGGGGACGGGGAAGTAAAGACGAAGAGCGTGAGAATCGTGTGGGCTGTGAGGGAGAGGGTGTTCCTTGAGGAGGTTGTAGACAGGGATTGGCCTGCTGCTTCGAAGTCTGCTTCTGCTTGTGGTGGTGACGGTGAAGGCGATGGCAGTGGCGAAGAGAGGGGGAAGGTTGAGGTGAACTTGAAAGCGTATATCACTCAACACAACCCCGGCGTCGAAGAGGGGGAAGATAAGGACGACGACGACGACGACAATGAGATCGTCTGTCATGGCAAAAACAAAGGTGCCGTCGAGATACGAAGTGGCCGACCCGATATCCTTCAAGAAGTCTCCAACGCAGTCAGCGATTCCGCCGGCGGTGATCTAGCAGTAGTAGCCTGCGGTCCCGGCCCAATGGCCGACGATGCTCGGCGTGCCGTCGCCGATATGCTAGCAACAGGCGTCAGCGGGATAGAGTATTTCGAGGAGAGTTTCAACTGGTGAGGATTTAGTTCTCCTGGCCTCTCTGCTCTACCTCAAGTTTAGATCAACGTCAATAAACCAAGTACAGGAGTTGCATCCGGAGTCGGAGTCAGAGTCGGAGTTTGAATTTGATATTTGCATCTACAATGAAGCGGATTTCTTGAGGGATTTGAGATTGTCTAGCGTTAGATTGGATTCGCTTAGATTCTAGGCTTCACGAGTTGGGGTAGACAGATAAGATGGGTCCGAGACTTTGCTTTACAGCTATCATTAGCAATTCCCTTCTCTTCTCTTCTTGGGCCATCTCTTGCTTCTTTAGCAAGTACCTTAGCAATCTTGGCACCGGCCTCCTCGAAATGGGATTTTGGATCTTTATGATTGTAGTCGAGGAGCAGATCTGAGACACTTGCCGTTCACAAAAGTAGGACCGAAAAAGGTTTGGGTTGCCATGTTCAAATTGACTAAAGCAGCGTGAATAGCGTAAAACCTATGTACAATGCGGAGAGAAAGGAATGGACCAAGCAGCGTAGCCCAGCCCGTTACCTCCTAACCACATCATCATAAGCAGCCATGATTTATTAACGCGGAGCGCCCTCCCATCCCCTGGATGCATGCCTTCTCCCCCAAGACCCTCCCCACATCCCGGCGCGAAAAGAAAAAGATGAGCTAAAAACATGCAGAAAATGAAAATAACCTCCCCAGAAGCTGCACTCCATTTTCTATCCCCTGATGATGAACGTCGGTTGTTTCCCATGGCAATGCTTGTCGTGTAGCGCGAGATGCCATTCTATCCATGTGAACCCACCCAACATTTCCACCTCGCCCCCAAAATTATCATCCCCGGACGTCCCCTCTTCCTAGGGTCAAGTGCACAAGGAAAACAAGGAAATGTAAGAAAACCATGAGCAAAACATTATCTCAGGTAGGGACAGAGGATCTGCTCTGGATGCCGACGCTGACGATGGATCCGTCGTCAGGGTGTGCAAACGAGCTTGTCTGATCTTGTTCCTGCTTGTTTCGAGACCAAAATGTAACCAGCAGTGTCGATGTTGATGTGTTGTTGATCTGATCGATAAGCCGTTTGTTGCATTGATTCTTCGAAGCTTTGGATGTGATGACATCGGCATGCCGTTCGATTTCTTGACATTGATGACAGAGCTCACCGAAGTGAGTTGTCATGCGAATGTCGAAGTGCTCGAGCCATCGTGAAATCCATAAAAATCGAGATGTAACGAAAAAGCATAAAGAGAAGAGTTTTGTTATCGAGCCAGTACCACCAGTCTCTTCGAGACGATCAGGCATGGTCAGCGAATGAGTTGAGATTAAGCAAGACGAAACTGCCGCGAGTCGAAAATCGAGTATCGAAGACCGGTCAAGGAGAATCGCCCGAGGAAATAAATCAATACCATTGCTGTCCAGTCTGCTCCTCTCGCTTTGGCCGGTAAGAACCAGAAGAATATCCAGGACCAGTTGCTGCACCTTTCGAGGCAGAGCGCAGCCTATTTGCGGAGACTATAGCGTCAGCCATCCAGTCAGCATACATTCTCCTCGCGGCCAGCGTCATCGAAGCACACTAAACGCGAAGAAGAAATCTCCTTACAAGGAAGGAACCGGAGCTAGCAAGACACTCACATCCTATCACTACCACCGACGGCTCTGTTGGTATCCGGAGTGTCTACACCAGCACCACTAGCACCACGTTCGATGACCTTACGGCGGGATCCGGAAATGGCTCCTGGCTTGGAAGCACTGGAAGCGTGCTGGGGGGTTGGTCCTCCGGCAGTTGCAGCATTAGTGCGGGTACGGCCTGGCTTCTCATCCTCATCCTGGGCAGGTTGTTGACCGGCGGCCTGGGCAATAGCTTGGGCATTCTTCTGGTACTTGTAGACGGTCCAATCGAACACATAGTCGTATTGGAAACCCTCACGAACGAAGAGATCGCGGAAGATCTTTCGGAGGTAAGAGTAGTCGGGCTTGTCGTCGAAACGGAGGGAGCGAGTGTAGTTGAGGTAGATAGCGAACTCGTTGGGGAAGCCTCTGCAGAGAACTTCGGTAGGGGTTGTCATCTTCTTCTCCATGATTCGGTCATACTTCTGCTTCTTGGTAGCAGCCTTCAAGCCTTGCCATGGAAGGGAGCCACGGCAGAAGTAGAGCATAACGTATCCGAGAGACTCCATGTCATCACGACGGGATTGCTCTACATGGCAGTTAGTGTTGTGTCCAAGATACAGAGATAGTTTACGTACCGACGCCCAAGTGGGTGTTGATGGAGGCATAACGAGCAGTACCAGTCAAGTTCTTGTTCTCACGGTATGGGATGTGGAAGTGAGTCTTTGGGTCACGGTACTTCTTAGCAAGACCGAAATCAATGACATTGACCTGGTTGCCGCGCTTGCCGATACCCATCAAGAAGTTGTCTGGCTTGATATCACGGTGAATGAAAGACTTCGCGTGGATGTACTCGATGCGGGAGATCAATTGATCAGCAAGGAGGAGGACGGTCTTGAGGGAGAACTTTCGGTTGCAGAAGTTGAAAAGATCCTCCAAACTGGGTCCGAGAAGATCGAGGACCATGGCATTGTAGTCACACTCGGTACCGAACCAGCGGACAAATGGGATACCGACACCACCGGCGAGGGACTTGTAGACGCGGGCCTCATATTCGAGTTGAGGGTGCTTGGCCTTGACAGACTCAAGCTTGATGGCGATCTCCTCACCGGAGATGATGTTGGTTCCGAGATAAATGTCACCGAAAGATCCACTACCGATCTTACGGCCGATACGGTACTTGTTACCAACGCGAAGATCCTGGAGAGACATGTTAGTATCCCAATGTAGAGGTAATGTTGTGCAACTGTGCTATGTTATGCCAAAAGAAGAGGGGAAGGACGAGGCTGAGGTGGATGTCAGAGGTGAGAGGATGATCTCGACTTGATCTTGATCCAAGGCAGCCAACGTATATGCAGACAAGAAGGTGCTCGTGGGAGGCTGAAGAAAGGGAGTATAAACCAGAGGATTGGATTTCGACTTGGAAGCGGGTGGATTCACCATAGTAGTCATCTTGCTTGGACTATGGACTCTGGGTATCGGGCTGACCGATACACGAGTCGAAGATGGTTGTTGAGGGTATTAATTATCGATCGACGACGGAGATCGTAGTCGAGAAGGTATGTAGGAAGGCAGGAACTAGGAGGAAGAAGATGTTAGTTGTTGTGTTGTTGAAAGATCAGGCTGCGGAGGTAGGAACGCGGAGCGGTGAGGTTGATGCAGATGGCGGTGTCGTAAGCGGCTTGTCGGAGTTGAAGGTGAGCAGCAGACGCCACGGGTTGGCAGACGAGGGTATTGATGCTGTTGCTATATGCTGTCGAAGTGTGCTGAGGGGAGGGAGAGGGAAGGCGTTGGTACGTACCTGTCTTAGTTGCTGCTTCAAGAGTTGAGGTCTCAGGCTGCAGGTGCCGACCGACGACGTTCGATGAGTCTTCGTGCGAGGAAGACGGGATGCTGGGTCGTGTATTGGAAGCGTGAGCTGATTCTCTCGGCCCTCCTTGCAGAGTGAGCGTCAAGAGATCAATGATCACGCGTTGGGGAGAGAAAGGCGGGTTGAAGTGGTGGTTGTAGTGGGGAGAGAGTGTCGTCGATGGTTAGGTTCGATGAGGTCCGGAAGTTGGATGGGCTCTTTCGCTTGGGTTTTAAGCGCTACGCCGGAAATGGATTTAAGGCGGGTCTTTGTCGTAGCGTGAATGATAATGATCGACGCCCTGCTCTGCTTTGACTGCAATCAGTCAAGATAGATAAATAGCGAGGACCTTCCCGGCGTGGATTTCTTTATTGGATTAAATAGGACGATTCACTTGTTATGCTCGCATCAACAGCTGAGGACGGGTTCGGATGGATGACTGTGCTGTATGTTGAGCTGAGCCGCAGGCAAAAGGGTGCAAGCCCGAGGCAATTGAGGAAGGCATAAAGGGTCAAGGCAAAGCAAGGTCGGTCAGTCAGTATTATTCAGCTTTGAGTGCAGCAGGTGTTTCCAGCACCAGGCTTTCAAGGGCAGGCGCCGCTCCTCAGGTCATGCCCATGTTGTTTCTCCTCCATCCTCCCTCGTCCATGCTCTCACACACCCCCATCTCAGCCGACGGTGGCCCGCATCATGCTTGAAAATGCTCCGCCTGGGCTGCCATGCCCTTGTCTCTTCAGGCTGTGGTGGCTTGGCACAAAGGCCGGAAAGCCTGATGCAGAAGCCTGAAAGAGGGGCAAAGCACGCTGAACAAATGACATGCCAAAGGCGCTGCAGCTGACTGCCGATGGTCTGGCGTCTGGCCTTCTCATTCGGGGGCAGAACAGGTTGAGTAGACCAGCTCGCTGGACTTCGTATATCTGCATCGAAGTACATCTAGAATTGCTGGGTATGGCATGACTTCGTATTATTATCTACATTCTTTTGGTACTCAGGTAGCTGTCCTTTCCATTACGATACATTTCTTACTTGCCCCTATTATGTTCCATTTCATCAACCTATAGAACCCATTGCTCATGCCCAAGTATATCCTCCCCCACTTTCACTCACCGAGCGAGCCCCTTCTCCTCGCATCCCGTCCCAACCGAACACCAAAACACCGCACTATCACAGCTGTCAAATCCACAGCCTTGCCTTGCCTCCCTCGCCGCCCAGCCCAACACAAAGTGAACCCAAGCCCGACCAATATGCAAGCACACGCCCTCCGCCTTTTCCAATCCACCATCCTATCTTGAACTTCGCCATCGGCGGCCTCCTCCCTTTTATTGCATTCGTCAGATACCAGTCACGATATTTCACAAGAAACACCCTCTGCCAACAATTCCTCCTTTGTAACTTCGTAACACCTGACAAAATAACTCCTGGAGGGCGAAGGGCCTCACAAACCCAGTCTTCGATTGCGTTCTGAGGTGCCAGAGAAGAAGTTAATTCAATTGCTTCATCGTCATACCGCATCTAACTCAACCCTAACATGCAACATCCCAAAACACACCTTACTCTTCGTCATCAGCAAACTCAATCTCAACCATCCCACCAAATACCGAATACCGGTAGAAGCACCTCTCACAATTTTCTTTTACAAGCACCATCCACGTAAAAGCCTCATCTCATTTCACCCCTCCTTACTCCGTACTCGCGCTACCAGTATATGCCTCACAACTCATCCCTTATATCTGCATGATCCCCTATTCAACCTTCCACACAATCTCTTACTCGTGCACCTAACCTAATTTTTACAGCGTGCTTGACACCACGGACCATCTGTACTTCACATTTTCATTCTAGTACTCTCGCTTCCATCGCATTAATACATGCCCTCCCCTCATCACATCACCTCAAACTCGTTTCAAAAACATCCCAACTCTCCAATCGCTCACTCCTCTCCAACCGAATCGGATGCGATGAATAAATGCCTCTCTTTCTCACTCCCGCCAATAACACAATCCAACTATCTGATTCGTACCTCGCTTTCCAATACAGTGTCTCCTGAATACTAAACTGAATGCTGAGTGCGCGATTAAATTTAAATTCGGCGACCTCGCGCAGTTTTACTGTAACTTTTTGTCATTTCATGTCCTATCAAAAGCGTCATACGGGACCTATCTGATTACCGATAACATTACACATTTGCCTTCCTCTGCTGCCTATCTTGAGGATTTGCCTCGGGGGGCTGAAGCGGAAGCTGTACCTTCGGCTCCCGCCTACTTACCAGACCTGCTTGAATACCCCATCACATAATTCCGAAGTATTCAGAACCCCGAAGCCTGACAAACAGTCTCCCAGGAGCCGATACACTCGGTCGATTACAATGTTTCTTATGCGTTTACCTTCTGCGTCGAAGTACGTCCCGCCTCACGCTCTCTATAAGGGATACCGCATCCGGCATCCCGAATTCAGTAGGTACATGTGCACTTCAGTATTTATAGATCTCGTCTCTCCATACAATCAATCCCATTTCCCGTGTGCATTTCCATCTCCATGTACATTTCACATTCTATCCTCGTCATTCAGTCCATCCAATCCACACAAAACATATATCGAGTGACGTCCCATCATCACCGTCATTACCCCTCTTCTCTCTCCTCTCCCTTCAAGCTCTAGACTTACCACATCCAATACCCACCCACCTTACCAAGCTTCACTCCCCAAACAGCCCATCCAGAGCAAATGGTCAGTCCAGCCTCATACCCGTCCGCGCTTACACAACCATTCGGAAGCGCGCCAGGTGCCTCTCGGCCAGGTTGAGCACAACGCATCCTGCATGGCATACCAGTGGACAGGGTAGTTTTGAAGTAGTTTATGTCGACTGAGCAATCCCGCGGGATAAGTCTACTTACGTGTAATGCTTGCTCATGATTTATAGATTTGTGATGGATATTGGATCAAAGAAAGCGAAAAGGAGAAGAGGAGGGTAAAAAGCGGGTTGGAAAGGTCACTCGCCACAATTCATCAGCCACACTTGATCTAGCCCCGCATCACATTCCAGAAAGTGGCTGGGAGGTTCGTGGCTCGTGGATTTAGCGAGTGGGCTGCCAAGTAAAGGTTCCGATTCTAAAAATAGAACCATCGCTTGCGAACGAAATCAACATCTCAAAGTCAACTTCGACTTCAACCTCAATCGCAGAGGATCAAAAGAATTGGAAAAAGGGGGTTATGCATATCGACTTGACAAAATGTTATATCGTGGCGTTGGGGGCAATTCTGATTGAAAACGCCAAAATTCGAGGCGCCAAAAAAAAGGAACCAAAAACATACAACAGCAGGTATTCGCTGGTGGTCACCCACCCAACTACTAATCTGCCGATCTGAGGCTTGTGTATGGCAGAGCGGACGGGATGCCCAATTTTCCTCAGTCTATGGTCGTATGTACCTGCACAATGTTTAAATAATCTAATACAGTGCTTACTGAAGTTGAACCATGTGCCACCGAGGTTCGTGGAGTGGAGAACTGGGCCTACAGCTGGTGTATATCCTCTTCGTACCTTTCATACTTTACGATCCCAGCATGATAATGGAAGTCGATTCAAATGATTTCAATTAAAGAGCACATCTACAAGTATGAAAGGCCTTCTTCGTAAAGCTCCTCGAAACTTTAACTCGACAGTCACGAGTTAGCTCTCGTCCAATCAATGCTAGCGCGCCAATAGGAAACCGCATGCTAATTTTGTTATATCGCCCCGCAGCAGCCTTAAGCTCTCTGGCCCTGTCTTCAGTCGTCCCTCCTTGCTTTCGAAATCTTTTTCGAAATCTTCAGATTTTTGTTCACTACCTCAAATTCTGTTTCGACTCGTCTCTTCACCTATCAAGTTCATCGGACAATGTATAGACATGGTTTATCAAACTTTGGACACTGATCGCGACGAAATTCGCCTGATATCAATTTCGACAGAACAAAGTCCAGTGATCGCAATTAACCTCGAACACGTCTCATTGATCAATCCTCCGCCTTACGTCGCCTTGTCGTATTGCTGGGGTGATCTCTCACATATGCAAGCGATTACACTTGATGGCGTAATTTTTGAAGTCACCTCTAATCTCGAGGCTGTTTTACGACAGCTTCGGGCTGACGGATCTGCCAAACTTTGGATCGATGCTATCTGTATCAATCAGCAAGATGATGAAGAGTGAAGCAAACAAGTTCTTCGTATGTCGTATATCTATAAAAGGGCGAGTAAGGTGGTTTCTTGGACTGGTCCTGCTACATCTGGCTCCGATGTGGCTATGACCTTGATTGGAGAACTCTCACAGATCTTCGACGAAAGAACCTCGTCGATGGATAAGGCAACGGCTGAGAGGGATAACTTGAAGACTTACCATCACGCCATGAATGAGGCTAAAGCTACGGCTCAAGCTCAAGTGGATACGAGCCTTTCAGATAATATGGAAGCCTGGGTGGCGCTCTCAAACTTTTTAGACCGGCCATACTGGAAACGTGCCTGGATCATACAAGAAATCGCTGTAGCGAGATATATCATTATCCAATGTGGACACATGACGGTTTTCTGGCCTGATGTTGTTAAGGCGGTCCTGATTTGGAACGAAGCAATAACAGTCAAGATATCGAATGATTCGACTCTGCTTGTTTGTCATGATAGTGTCGATACCTTGCGGGTGTTTCGTCAACATGCCTATACCAATACGCCTTTACGACTGTTAGATGCCCTCAATCAGAGCTGGGCTTGTTTAGCAACAGACCCAAGGGACAAGATTTTTGCCCTACTTGGACTGGCCTATGATACCGCGAACTTCTTGCCATCTCCCAGCTACAACCGGACTCTGACAGAAGTTTCAATCGCTATGACAATCTCAGCTGTTTCTTCCTTTCGCTCATTGGATATCATTGCTCTTCTTGGTCAAGGCTACGACGAAAAATCTGATATGCCATCATGGACACCAATGTGGACTAAACTAGGAGGCTATAGGAACGAATTCCATGTAAAATATCTGCATAGTAACGCGAAAGTTCCTGTTCACGATCTGGATGCCGCACTTGAACCACGCTCAGGGTTATTGCCAAATGTCACAAACCGCTCACACTTCGATGCGTCAAGAGGCTCTAGGCCGATTGTTCAATTTGATGGCCCAGTCGCCACAGTTCGTTCGTTGCAGATTGACTCTATCCATGTGTTGAGCTTCCATGTGTTGAGCTCGTCTCTTTTGGCCGCGGCAGAGATAGCCACAATAGATGGATCTTCATCGTGCAAGAGTCCATCTTTGCCAAACCCATATGGCACAAAAGCAGGAGTATTCCATGCACTTTGGAGAGCCTTCACCATTTGCGGCGACTGGTCCCTAATCAGAGACGATGAGGATTATTTGACGAATTTGTGGTCGCCAAAAGGTCGTGAAGCCATGCAAGAGTATGCACCAATGGTGTTCTCCTGGCTTAGTCACAACGAGAATTTCTTGGTACATGGCCATACCATCCGACAGTGGATTGAGGACTTCAAATGGTCTTACAAACCACTCAGGAAGATTTTGGGGACGAAATTTGAGCACAAGTTTAATCGCGGTATACGGCGCACCCTTTATGGTGCAACTACTCGGACAGTTGTATATGACATCAATCACATGCTCCGTATGGACTACCAGTTGTTGATCACAGCAGGTGGCTATATCGGATGGGTACCTAATAATTCTCAGAGAAAGGACATTGTGTGCTTGCTTTCTGGCTGCAGCATACCGGTGATATTGCGGGAAAGGGTCGAGCAAGGTTATTATATGATAGGAGCAGCCTATATCCCAGGGCTCATGGACGGCGAAGGTATGAAGGACTTAGATGATACCGCATGGACGAGCTTCAGCCTTTACTAGAGGAGTGCGACCTTAATACTACTGGTGATGTAATATTGTACTGAATTGGAGGCTCCAAGACGCCGAGAGGCGCAGCCTCGAGGATTTCACACAGTTGACAAATATGCAATGAAGAGTAAAATTTGATGAAAGATCGAAGCTTCATTTGGTTTGCAAGAACCTATGTGCTAGAAAAAGATATTGCATGCAATATCCTGGAACTCAAACTAAGGCTCTATCGCCTGAGATCCTGATGCTGTCTCGTCATTTATGGAGCCCTGTAATCTATCTGGAGTTCTCTGTACCCTACATTCTGACAATTGTAAGCTCTAGTCCAGGATAGTCTCTGTGCTGTAAAGTGCCACAACCTCTTGGGATCTTCATTTATGATCTATTAGAATTGAAGTAGAGCTGGTATTTATCCTCGCTAAAGCGAAAGACTATGAGACATGCACTTGCTTTAACCATAAAAACTCAGGAATTCACCGTCGAGATTCGACAATATTTGTGCCAACAAAAAGCAAGTTTGTTTCCCTCTAACATATTCAGAAGTAATTTTCTCATAGAACCTTGTATTAGCTTGTACTCCAGTATATCAAATTCTTCTCGACTGACCACTGGCAGGAAGACTCTAATACTGTCGTGCAATGCCACAACTCAGCTAATAACATCTCATGTAGCATGACGATCATCGACTGTACTTTAATATGGCAGTAGCTGCCACACCTTCGTACTCCGTGCGGCTGCCTAGCAGTCAGTAGCCTCCGACAGTCGATGGCAGCTAGTACAGATATCTCTGTCGGTGGACGGGCAGATGAGCAGGCTATTTCGATGAGTGAGGACTGTAATGTTTGGTTCCCACTGTGAAGTCAAGTTCTTAGCCCACGAAGCCGATGGTTTTATTATCTTCCCCACCGCGGCCAACCTCGAAGGCATGTACGTCAGACACGGGAACAACAGCAAAGAGGCCAATCAAGCTGGGAAAACGACTTGCCCCGGTTCCAATCTTCATTGACGAAACCGAAACTCTCCTTTACTGCCTTAATGCATAGAACCCTCTATAAAGAGCACGTAGAGTCAACTAAATACTGCTGAGGATCAATAGCTCGAAGAGATCAACAACTGCCGCCTTTGTGTTACTTATAAGCACCCTCTTGATCACGACTTGACCGCATTAACGCAAGTCTCTTGCCGTCTTCATATTGTCTACCTTTTCTTGAGACTCGAAGCCAGATACTTCACTTTGCGCTCCGGGATGAGTTGCTCGACGTTAATGTCGTGATTCAATATCTCATTCGTGATTCACAGGCTATTCTTCGCCATAGATCACCCACAAACACAATGTTTTGATCTGTCATAAAGTCGTATTGCTTGCTTGACTTCGACGGTGGAGAAAATTTTTCGATCGAATGACTTTGGCCTTGGAAGCACTTCTGATAGCTTTCTTGCCATTTAGGGACCCCCCCACACATTTGCACCAGCTTCCCTGTTATACAGCAAAAATAGATCAACCAAGCCAGCTCATTGCTACTTGCGAGTCAGTCTGGACTCCAAACCAAAACTAACTCCCAGCTAACGCCCATCAGCCAACTTGATTGAGTCCTCCACCATCAAAGTTCGACTTCCCGTCTCCATGATGTGGACTTCCAACTCTCCAGCGACCACTATCTGCCATATTTGCAACGCAACACTGCAAATCTCCAAACTCGAACGAGAATACCGCTGGTCATGCTATGGAGAACTTCCGAGGCTATTATGGAGAGGCAAGAAGATGTGTGGGGAGAAGTTATTCGTGCAGCTTCAGAGGGTGAGGGAGAAGGAGGGTCGGAGAGATGGAGTAATGGACCACAAGAGGAAAGAAAGTGGGCTTTATTTGGGAGATATGGGGAGCTGGCTAGGAAATAATGCGATGGAAGGGGGCTTAGTTTCTAGGTCAAGTTTACAATCAGGAACGCTGATTTCAAGCTTGTAGCACTTTTTTCCGGTCCCCAAAATGATGACCTTTAGCTAGATCGTACTACCCATATTAATAATTGCTGTCAATTTGTGTTTGTATTTTGACTCTCAGGTCATTTCTCTTCGACAGAAAACAGGTTCGACTGCGCAGCGAAGCTCGGAAGAAACGTTTTTGTGATGCAAGATATATCCTTACCATACAACGTATAGCAAATATGAATTTTCATTGGAAGAAATCACAAGGAGCAAAAGAATGACTCATACTCTACTTTGGTTCTATTGAATCATCCTGTTGGGCCAAGCCATTACGTCCTCGTGGCCTGGTGGTAATAATTCCTCAACCTTCAGAACCAAAATCTTGCCCTTAGTTCCAATCCACCAACATCTCTCAAGCCCGTGCAGTAGTGCTCCATGATATGACAGCATAACCAAAGCCAGTGGTCTCATTCTCTCCATCTCATCGATAACCTCGCTTGAAACCTGTGTCAGCCAAGCGTGAACCAACGTATACGGGTCCTGGCTGGCCTTCAAGGACATGCTGTACCACTTTAGTGGCAGTAAGCGGAGGTATTACACCGTCGGTATCGGGTTGCGCCATTGGAAGAGCCCAAGAAATACAGACAAGGAGACCGGAGAGTATGAAGGCCGCCAGAGCATTGTCCCGTTGGACATTATCTACAACCGGCCGGAACAGACCAATCGCAGAAGTGTAATGATTCATTCCGAGTAGGGTGTCCTGGGGAGCATTTTCCAGATGTAAAGACGCTCTATGGAGTGCAGAAATCGCGAGGACACCATGTAGAAGATAACGATGCTTGAAAGCTTCGGCCGGAATTATCTCCTTCCAGAATCTCAGTTCCCAGTGCTTCGGTACCTGAGGCAGGAAAGTCTTTGTGCAGAAGTGGTGCATTAGCTCTAGATCTGATCCTGTGAATGTTGTCTCCTCAGGGTTGTTAAGTGGGGAGGCGAGCGTGGAACAGCTGGATATTGTGGATATCAGAGACCGATCTGTACGGGATGACGGTCGTTGGTGTGGTGTGTATGCTTTGCCTGGGAGGACTTGGTAGTGGCAAGACTGGTCGCTTCTCGTGCAACGAGCGCAGGCCGGCTTTTCCTTATCACACTTATCGCGGATATGCTTACTTGGTACATGGGTTAAATATTCCACAAACGTAGTTTGAGCGTAATTCCAAAGGTTTCTATCGATAGGGATTTGGACTAGGGGGTATTATTAATAATATAACGATGTTAATTCGCCGCTTTTAATATTGAAAATCAACGCTTCAGTTATAGAACTTACATTGAGTGTACCTGCACACTGGCGAACACAGCTGCAACGGATCAAGAGCAGAGAGGTTCTTGAAGATATCTAGCTCTTTCTAAACAAGGTACGCCACCCGGTCACGTCCATTGATATTAGGCCCGACCAGGATGCCATGGAACAGTGTGGAGGGTTGGACGAGACTTCGAGCAGAGACCGACGGTTGAAGCAGCTCGGACTTATGATCGAAGATGGGTGGGAAAAAGAAGAGTCTCTGGAGGCTCCCAAAATGGTCCCCCAAATCTTGAGGAGAGTACACCTGGCGGAACTAACAGCCAAGTATATAGAGGAAGTTGATGCCGAGAGAGCAGAAGGGGAAGCAGGCAAAGCTGCGCCCAAAGAAAGCCGGCAACCAACTATAAAGGAGAGATTCGTCAACCTCCTCTTTCCCCACACAATCAAGCATGCGAACAAGAATATTGGAAAGGCAAGGAAAAGTGGCAATAGGAACAAACGTGGGAAGGGTAAGAAACGTGGAAAAGGAAAGCAACGTGGGAAAGGGAGTAATCAGACAAGTGAGCAGTCGAGCCCGGAAGAGGCGCGTGCACAAACAAAGTATATATTTGAGTATTGGATGAGGTTGGGGAAGCCACTATGGAAATAGTCTCAGCGATACGGGCCCCCTTTCCT
This sequence comes from Cadophora malorum, assembly GCA_017365405.1. Taxonomy (NCBI): domain Eukaryota; kingdom Fungi; phylum Ascomycota; class Leotiomycetes; order Helotiales; family Ploettnerulaceae; genus Cadophora; species Cadophora malorum. The sequence goes on along the minus strand of JAFJYH010000352.1, from coordinate 29,058 downwards.
GGTCATACTTCTTAAGAAGGTGACGAAAACGACGTAGGTTCTTGCTCTAGGTAAGGATGGCACTTGATACTAGTTCGCTAATTTATAGTCTCTATGCATTGCGGAAGGGTCACGATCAGGCTATTGTCGAGTACGTTGACTTCTGCTATCCAGGATTGGAGGAACAGATCAGCAATCTGTCAGGGTTCCTTCGAGGTATAGTTGCTAGTGACATCCAACCAAACGACTCGTGATCGAGACAATCCCATCCCACCATTTGTCAAATCACCTCTTTAAAGAGTTGTTTCAGTTCTGCAATGATCTTAACTCATCCGAGCTCGGTGAACCCCCCTCGGAGGAGCGATCTCAGATGTCGACAAAAACTGTTAACACACCAAAGACTAATACGGCCGTCGGGCCACCTGACCAGAGGTAAGCTCACGAGCATCTTCAAGGCACGATAGAGTCAGTTCAGGTCAGCGAGATAGTATTTCGGAAAGCCTTCAGTCACTCTCTCCTAGTACTGAGATCAAGAGTGGAAGTCTATCCAATTCTATCATAGACTGCAGCGATTCCGCACACACGTTGGCATATCACGAGCAATCTAATCATCACGAAGAGCTTGGCCAGCAATCCCACAGGCATTTGAACAATACCTCACCAGTCCAGGATGTCGATGGGTTGGCACACCCGCAACCAACTCTGGACTGGGGAGAACTCGATCCCCAAGATTATTATATCCAGGATGATGATTGGCGCGCGCAACCGCCATCCAGAGGGTGCGAGGGAGAATCCCCCAACTTGAGAGAGGGCGGCTTTCATAGATCAGGCTCAAGTGAAGTTGCATCCTATGACTTTGACAGCCTTATTGGCTACTCTCCTCAAACTACACCCTGAAGTTGCGGCCATACTGTACCCGCAACAGATCGGAGCATGCCAGCACCTCTGGTGGTTATGCTGCGGCTTCAACGCCGGCACAATTCTTGATGCACCACTTATTGGTCTACTCTGAACCAAAAATCAGTCTCGTCATCAACACGGAACACACCACCTTGGGCAGGCAGGAGCAGAGACGGGGTCCTTCCAAATATTTGGTTTAATTTGAAGAACGTATAACGTCCGTCCCTGCGCGCCGGAAAACAGTTGAGAATTGGAAGAAGAAGTGATAGCAGCATGCTTGATTGACTGGACCTGGGTTCCTCCACAGGATTATATACCCGTGGGCACGTGACTACAATACACTTTACTCAGAGACCAGGATTGCCGAACCAACAGTTTTCCGCTACGCAGGGATAGACGTTAAGAGATATCTTTTGAAGTCAACGTGACATTTGAGTGTTGGTAAGATCTGAGCGTTCGAGAGACCAGCCTTTGCAAAAATGTCAATAGAGACTTATGAGAAATTCCACTCCGTAGGCGCGCAGATCTCTCTCAATTCCCAGGAGTCCTGATTCGGGTGATCGAGGACGTCGTTCTCAGGGTTTGATACCGGAGGAGTTTATCGGATCTCAGAAGACAGTTTTTACAATTCTGACGCTGTGCTGTATTCGCTGGTTTCGTTTCATGTACCTGAAACATGACCTCAGTTACCGTCGTCACAAGTGGAGCCTATGCTACTCAATATTGTGGTTTAATTTTCTCTTCGTGGATCGAAGTACGCGATACAAAATTTAGGCTTCTCCTCCGAGATCGACAACCGTTCCGCTAGCTAGGCTGCAGTCCACCAATAAACAACTTGTTTACAGGACGTTCAATCTTGCCAGCGTTAAGTCTTGTATAAGAAGTGCACCTTACAAAACCGGTCACCTCCTGGTATCCATCCTATGATGTGATGAAATCGAAAGCTCTGTGTGAGAACGCCTTGCTTGGCATGACAATCGCACGGTGAAATAGCTCCGCCAACGGAACAATTACAAGCAGACAGGCAATCAAGGTAACAATGACAGACCCAGAAAAGGATATCTTGTTGACATCCTGTAGGCGTGTAAACAATTTGATCCCAACTAGATACATCATTGTCGACTGAACGAGAAAGAAACCTAAGTCCATAGTCAGTTCAAAGCTTTGCCTCAGCACCCATGGATAACTTACTCAAAGATCTCTTCCCAAGATACACGAAGAATTTGTTATCGAAGAACCGTTGCATACCCTCGTAGCTCTCAAGGAAGAGGAAGAATCCGACGAGCATGAGATAAATATCATTCCGAGCAGGGGTATGTCGGTTGGCATAGTCGTAATTGAGATCAGGTGTATAGTACAGCGCGCTGTGATAATAGAATTCTCTATTCCACAGATCAGGTCTCCAAGCCACCCAGAGATATTCCATCAAGAGTCCTGAAACGACGCAGAAGCCAGCAGGGATCCAAACTGGTATGCGGAAAGGGCTACCATCATTCTTCCGGAGGCGTTGCGAAAAGACGTCGATGGAAATGCCTCGTTGACTGCAAGCTTTGAAGTCCATCGTCATGACCATATCAGCGAATAGAAGTCCGGAGATCGTGAACCATGCCCAAGATTGACACCACCAGGCCGTCAGAACGAAGAAGAATGCTGCTTGTACTCTCCACTTCTTTCGGGTGTATGGGATGATGACCATCGTCATGTACACAGTGAAGCTCTGCATGTACACGACATTCACCATCCATAATGTCTGGGATGGGAAAGCTGTGCTTCCTGATTGCGAGGAAAAGTCGTGTGTTGTCCACAGCAGGTTGAACACCGAGTTGAAATAAGCGAGGGTGTTCGGGATAACGTACGGAACGTTCATGGACTTGTTCTCTGTGCTGGTCTTGAAGTCGAATATATAGCGCACACCGGTCTGAGAGAAAGCGAGCTTGATGATAGCGAGCGAAACGGCAAGCGGGAACCATAACGATAGCCCACGAGTGAACACTGATCGAGCGACTTGACATTTGGTAGGATCCCGGATGAATGGGATGGCAATGGAGCGGGCGGAGAGGAAGATGAGGGCGCCATAGAGGAGGTGCTCGTTCCAGAAAATAACGGAGAAGCCTTTGCGGAGAACAACTTGGAAGACGCTGCCAGTAGTGTTTTTGGAGGTGGCGACGGCGACGGGGACGAATGTTTGGAGGAAGACCCAGAGAAAGGCCTGGAGGACTAGGAGACCACGAACACCCAGAAGGTATTGCTGGTCGTAGATAGTTGGCGAGCGAGCCTTGAACTTCTCAGACTTCTGAACAAAGGACTGAAAGTCCATTATCAAGGTGGTACTGGGTAATGAGCAAAGTGGTCAAGGACCAGAAGCTCGTGACCAGAGTATGTCGAATATTTTGGCTAGAGCAGAACGACGTTGAGGATGTCCGAATTCTACTGACAAGTAGAACTCTCAGACGTGACGAAATAGAGTGGTCACATAGGTACTGTGAACAGCGAAAACGTGTCATGGAAAGTCTCTTGCACACCAGCCCCCGTCAAAGAAAGATTGTCTACAGATCAGCATGAGACCTAGGCCATTACATCTCAGCCGCACCCCCTTGAATGATCCTAGATTCAGCCCAAGCAAAGCCACCCAAAAGGTTAAATCTTCGCCAGGTTGTTACACATGCTGGTGCATCTGCTTTTTCAGCAACTGAATTTGCATGGGACATGCATGTTTGACTTTCCGATATCGCGAATTGGCAGAGATCGCCCCAGCTAGTGGTTAGGCCCCTCGGCAGCATGTTGTGCTTCGGCTTTTCTGCAGTTCGGGACCGCGGAAAGAGGATCCCCTTGTTGTTTCTTACCAAGAAAATCAAGAGTTCTTCACGCACATGCATTTGGCACATGCCGTGATCAACAAAGTGTCGAATCTCGTTCAAGCTAGACATCTGCATCCGGGTGCTTGATTTCTGATGTGGGAAAAACCTGGTTGATCTATCAGATCTTTGCAGGGAAGGCTAGTTATCGACAATGCGTACCTGGTCTGGATATGGAAGCTGGGACTTTGAGTCTGACAGATAAGGATGTGGTACGTACTGTGAAAGAAAACGTGGGCTGCATAATACCCGCATTGGGGAAGATCGCCATCGTCGGAAAATGATAAGATCCGAAACGGAAAATTGTGATTACATTCGACCCGTGATGCGGGTGCGGCTGTGATAACCTTTTCACCCCCACGCAGGAGACCTTGGGACAGTCTTGACCTTGCTGCATACTTTCAATTATCAGAAGCCCGATCGACAAAGACATTGAAGAAAAGATGGCGGCAAACAGACCAGAATGCACATTGTCCATGTGCATCTTAACTTCAGCATGAAAAAATTTGGTTAGAGTCGAATTGGCTAGTATGTTCGATACCATTTTATGCTTCCAGTAACAATCTTAAAGTCTAAAGTCTATATCTATGAACAAAACGACAACAATAGATCCATCCCAGCATTAAATTCCAAGAAATAAACAATATCACATCACTACTGAAATCACCCGGTCTAACGTTCCTGCAATAATACCACTATCATGTTCTGGCAGTAGGATTCCACTTTGCATACTTGCTCAACTGTCGAGCGTGCCCCCACAAGCCCATGACAGCGGTGAAGATCAATTGAATCGGATATGTTGCAGTGAAGATTGGGATCATCCACCAATGAACAAATTCCGATCTGGTATGAAACGTAATGTACAAAGTACCAAAGAAGGAGATGATACTGCAGGCAGGTTAGCGTAACTGTGGAATTCAAGTAGATAATTCTTACCTGAGCATAAACAGCCACCAAGCAACAGGGTACTGAAAGAAAAGCAACTTGTAAAGCTCTGCGCCGGTAGTCGGAAAATCCGTAATCACGATGCTGATAACGAGACACATGTACTGGGTGATGAGATAGTAGCTTGACTCGCGAATCCAGAGAAGAGACAGTAGACCGAAGCGTTGGCACAAGGTGCGGTGTTTTCCTTCAACCTCGCTGCGCGACCAAATCAAGTTCATGTGACGCAGTGTAGCTTGGAACCAGCCCTGGGACCATCGAAGTCGCTGCTTCCAGAAACCAGAAAAGCTGGTAGGCGCAAGTTCGAAAGATGTGACATTGAGGTCATGGACAACGTTGGCGCCATGAGCAAATGCTCGAAGAGCCGAGTCGATGTCTTCCGTCAACATCGTGTCATCCATTCTGAGTTCCCTGAGAAGAGATGTCCTCCAAAAGCCGTTGGATCCACAGAATAGTCCAAAGTCGAACATTGCTGAGCGCCCGGGGTGAGAGACGGCGTAAATTTTGTCGAATTCCACAGATATCATTGCCGTGAGGAGGTTCGCGTTGGAGTTGAAGATCACACATCTTCCTTGCACGATGTCGACCTTCTTGCTGGTAGCAAATCTCTCCATAGCCCAGCGTGGACCATATGGATGTGGGTAGTGATCGCAGTCATAGATGGCGGATACGTGCGCACCCGTGTTGAGGTTACAATAGTAGTTGATGTTGTCCGCCTTTGACTTCGATCCAGGGACCTTGATGACCCTCAATTCTGGGTACTTTAGTGTCAATTGACACATTTGACTTTCCAAGGGCTCGATCGGATATGGGGTGTTGTACAGAATGTTGATGCGAAGCTTATCCCTTGGGTAGACAATCTTCTCAAGGAGGTAGTAGATTCGATCCATGATGATCCCTTGCTCATTGGGCAGGTATGCGACAAAGATAATGTCCAGGATGCCCAGGTCTTTGTCGGGAGTTGGGAAGATCCAGTTCTTCTTCTCAATTTTTGAGGCAGCTTTCTTGGAATCGTGGAAAGGACCAATGCTCATTAACGCCTCGACGACCGTTGCAGTTGCAATGTAGGTGTTGGTCATCAGATATATGAACCAGAAGATCTTCATGACTCCGGATGATCCCACCATATAGATGCATATCGAGAAAGCGAAGTAGGAGAAGACCATACAAAACGGAGTCCAGTCTTGTACGTCATCTATCAGTGTGTTGAAGGCTTGCGAAACCGGTGGGAAGAATTTTGACACACGGTACTGTGCGTGCTGAGAGTGCGAAGGCAGAAATACCTCGTCGTTGGAGCCCATTTCAGCAGGTGAAGCCATGATGGCTGATAGTCCAAACGAAGGCGCAAAATGGACGTTTGAGAGTATATTCGCCGTCAGTGGTACGAGGAAACGATTCAAATCTCAAAATGCCTAAGCGTGAACAAACATACGAGAGGACGATTTGATAACCGCCTGCGAAAATACCGAAAGATTCGAAGGGATGGATGATCGATAACAACTGATGCAACGCAGTGATAACAGAACAAAAGACAGACCATGTCTTGAAGACCGAGCTGAAAGATAACAAATTACCAGTCCATGCTTGATCTGCAAAATCAAACTGTAAGACCCAAAGTCTGGATACAGTGAGCACCAACTTTGGTACCCACAATTCGAAAATCAAGATAATCTTCTCAGCTAGCCTATTCCAGACATCTCCAGGAACAAAGTATTGATGTCGGTGTGCATCATACATATCTTCATCTCCATTGTGGATGGCAAGTACCGGTGAGGTGGTGGGTTATCGCCGAAGGCTGATGCCACGTCAAGAAATAGATAGGAGAGAACGATCAGCAGAAAAATATCCCGACCTGCCCAACCCCCAACTCGCTTTTATTTATATTCGCTTTCAAAGATCCACTCCTCATTGGCTCACTAGCGAGTGCCCCTAATATCGGTCGGACCTCCAATTTAAGGTTGGAGCTAGGCATTTCCCTTTCCCGACCCCCCTATCCAAGTTATGCAGTCCTCAGCACTCCATCTCAACATTATCTCAACCACAGCTAACGCTATGGCTATGCCAGGTGTGCGAATATACGCACATGAAGTGTGCCGCCTCACTGCCGCCGATAGCTGATATCTGGCTTATGGTGGCATCCAACATTGCCGGCCCGCAATCGGTTTTATCTTAGTGATTCTCAAACAACAGCCCGTATGAGCCAACAAGAAAAAGCTCTGGGGATATGATCCGAGTTGGAAAAATTTGACGGGGAATAAAAAGTTCCGACAGAGTTTGCACATGCTCCAAGCAGTAAGTGACCAGACCATACCCAGTTGGTCTGACTTCGAGCTTGAATGGCATATTTTGACCTACCGACGTGCCCAGGTGTGCGAAGGCTAGACGACTGGCCGTTCTTCAACCGCCCAATACCCTTTTTCTATCTTCGCCAAGCTGATCTTCTTGAGATACGATGCAAGAACGCCACCTTGATCCCGGTCATTCCATGGGTCTCGAAAGAGATAACGACCATGTCCGCCAAGAGATCTACATTGAAGTGTGCAAAGCGTGTCTATGTATTTTCCACTCCTTAGTAAACATGTGGGCTACGCGGAGTTCAGCTGTGTGTCTGGCTCCGCAGAACAAGGAGATTGTGATAGATGATCTTTTCAAGCCGGTATTGCTGACTCGTTTATCGCGCAATGTTTCTCTTTCAACTGTGAACATCGTTCGCTTGACAGCCTGGCCTTATTCGAATCTTCAATGGTTGGTATTCGTTACTGATATCTATGACAAGCCACTTGCAGTACTGTTGTATTTGTCTTCGTACTTCTCCTGTCGTACCATATCATTTGTTTTACTGTGCAACAATGGCGAAGTTGGAGAGAATCACATTTGCTCTGCAGATCATACTTATTTCAGTTCTATCATTCACTTCAGCGCAGAAAGCTTCCACTCAAGATGTTGGAGACTGTACATGTGGCTTTTACGATGCGGCTACCGATCTCCTCTTCACCGCTTCCACGATAGTCTACTTCAACGAGACGGACATTATCCCAGACAGCCTCATTGTCGAATCCTTTGAGCACAAATATGACCGAGGCTGGAACGCCTTGTACCGCCAGGGAGCAGCTACAGACAACATTGAAATCACCATTGATACAACTGCTCGTAACAAGTCCGGAATGGCACTTTACTGCAATCCTGGAGACGACAAAGGCCTCGTCGTCGGCGCGAGCGTTCGTACGGCACGGCAAGATATCTTTTTTGGTTCCTTCCGAACATCAATGAGAGCGCCTCGATCATGGATTCACGGCTCGGCTCTGTCCATGTCGTTGCACCACAACATTACCGAGACTTGGAATCTGGATATTATGAACACCGACAATAGCAGCCAAGCCTGGGTTGCGATGACCTCGCAGGGCAAATTCGCCGATACCTGGCTTGGGACAAACTTCACAGGCCTACTGGCAGTAGGTACAGATCCATGTACGTATTGAGGGAGCCCGTTTTCTCCTTGTTCAATGTCCCAGGACTTCCCTGAGGCAGGTCAACACGTGTAATTCTTTCCGTATGACTGTTTAGACGGGCAGTTGCTGACTCCCCTTCGCTTGTAGGGTATTACGTGGAGTATCGGGTTGATTGGAAGCAAGATCACGTTGACTATTACATCGACGGTATCTTGCAACGAAGCGATACCAAGGACCTCAATGGGACAATCCCTAGCACACCAGCACCACTCAAGTGGCAGCACTGGTCTCATGGAAACCCATACACAACTCAAGGCCCACCAGGAATACGGTCTCAAGCTAACATTGGCTGGACAAGGCTGTTTTTCAACTCTTCCACCTCGACCAAGACGGAGCGGCTTTCGTTCGATGAAAGATGCTCTCCCACGGCAGCATGCTTGATGAACGACAACAACCTGCGTGGTAGTTCTTCACACTCCGCTGACTCGCTGAAGCCATGGAAGCAACACAAGGCTCCGTGGAAACTACTCTGGATCCCTCTCACCGTCGATATTGTCTTTGGGGGATTGTTTGTCCTTGTCACGATGAAGACTTTGTGGCGCAGATTTTCGATGGAACACCTCAAGCAATTTTTGGGGATCGCGAAGCGCAAACCCGTTGCTGATGCAATGTCAAGACAAATTTCTGATTCCGATCACAACACTGTTACCGGTAGCGACAGGGCAGGCCCTTCTACCGATGGCGCGGCCCTGCTGGACTCAAGCAGTACCTCTGTTCTTTCGGCAAGGGACCTTCCAACGATTTCTGAAGGTCGCAGTACCCCTACCTACTCTGGTTATAGCACTCCAGCTCCTGCCAATCAAAGTCCCACGTTGTCTCGGCAAAACTCTACCAGACGTATGCAATACTTGCTGGCTGGACCTTCCCATCAGAATGCTTCTTCTGAGCCTGACTTAGGGCGAGGAGGCTCATCTAGCCGCGTGGTACCATCGAATACGACCTCTGCAGCTACATCGTTTGCCGACTTACTTTTCCCATTTTCAGCACCTGTCAAACTGCACGCAAAGACCGATACGGCTAAGTCACCACCTGCACTTGGAACATCGCTTATTACCGAGCCCGAGGAGAAGAAAGTAGAGTTCAAACCGGCGCCCGCGCCAGCAGTTGGAGGCAAGCCAGGCATCCCGGCCGCACACCGTGTAGACTACCTCGCCGGCTTCATTTCGTTGAGTGCTATCCTAGTCACTGTTAATCACTTTGGCTTGACTTTCTGGGCTGGTGTCATCATTCCCTCTGTTCGTCCCCACTACCAAAGCGAAATCTGGGCCCGGAAGACTATCGCAAACTACTTTCTTGACCCTCTCTGGATTGGACCTTTCCTCATGGTCTCAACTCGCTTCCTTGTCTCCAACTACCTCAGGACTGGCAAGTTAGAGAACATGGCCCAAAAGATCGTTGCTCGACCATTCCGTCTTCTCACCCCTGTTGCCTCGATCGCGACCCTCGAATATTTTCTTACTGATGCTGGAGCTCTCAACTGGCTCGAGTACTTGGCATCTGTGACATGGTCGCCTTGGCCGTTCATGGTTATTGTCAAGAATCCCGGTGTTTTCATAAGCGAGCTAATTCAACTCGCCTATTTGATTCCCAATGCCGCGCCAATGATCACATACAACTACTCCACTGGAGTGCTATGGACGATACCTGTTCAGTTGCAAGGTGCTTGGCAAACCCTCCTCGCCTTGATCATGATCAATGAATGCAAGACACCATGGAAACGGTTCTGCCTCTATGCCTTCTGTATCGTCAACCATTGGTACGCTCTCTCATGGGGTAGCTACTATTATGCTGGAGTTCTCCTCGCCGATCTTGAGATCACGTTCAAATACAAGAGATGGCTCCACCCACGGCCATGGCTCTACTACCCATTCCTCCTCTTGTTGATTCTCCTCGCTCTTGGTGGGTTCACATATGACTCGGCCGTCCAATACACCGGTGTCCAGTATGCACAACTCGAATACGGCATCCACCCCCATCCAGGAAGCGGTCTTACAATCAAAGACTCCGGCAACAGCATCTACCCAGACTACTTCATTCCACGACTAAACGCTCTCGTCACAACAGTTGCCATGCAAATGATTGTCGAGATCTCGCCAGCCGTCCAAAAAGTCCTCTCCTTCCGGTTCCTCCAATGGCTCTTCCCCCACGTCTTCACCATCTACCTCATCCACGGCTTCATCTTTTGGTCCGTGGGCTCCTGGGCTATGGTCTCGATCTTCTCTTACGGTTGTCCCTACTGGCTCTGTTGCTTGTTGACAACTATCGTCTGTTACGGTGTGTTGCTGGCGAGTCTGCCGATCTTGACCCCGCCGATTGAGTTGCTTGGGAAGAATTTTACGCTGCACTTGTGGGAACATGCTAGTCAGGAGCCGGTACCCAGGAAGCCGACTACACATCCCTTTGGTATTGAAATGTTGTTGGATAGGAAGAGTATTTCTGAGAAAGCGACATCAGATACCGCGCCAGACAGCGAGAAAGGTGCTCCTTTCGTAGACCTGGATGAGAAAGCGAAAGGAAAGGCCGAGGTTCGGGTCACTCAAGTCTGAGGATTGGGTGTCCTAGGTCGTAATTGAGCGAACTTTGAGTCATGTTCGAAGTCAGTATCGTCATTAGGCGTTGAAGACTTGTTACTTGTTCGTTTGATGAAGTAATGGGATTTGTAGATAATAGACGGACGAACTTTTCTTTTCGCCTGGGCTATTCAGACCACAATGAGGACTTTAGATGGAGAATTTAAGTTAGATGTTATGAAGAGATTAGATGACACGAAGAATTTTCGTGACATGACGATCGGATAATGTGGGCATGATTGTAAATTTTCATACCTTAATTTTCTTCACTGATTCACTGAAAGCTTCAAGGAAGACTTAACCCTAGCCTCTTACCGAGGGTTCTTAATAGTTTCCTTAAGTCAATTGTGGTCCCCATTACCCACCTTATTATGCGTAACTGGCCAGCTATCAATACAGTCTCGGCAAACTTCTCACATCCCTCCCCTACTCTATACCCGAGCCCCATCAAGGAACCCACCTAACTTGTATCTATAGACCGAGAATTTCAGTGAAATGATAATTTTTTCCTATGAAGCCAAGAAATTTCTGGCTACCTGGTTACGTTCAATCGAAGACTCCATCGCGGCAACGAAACCACATCGGTATCAAAGCGAACCTAACTTGAGCGATGTTGCAAAAGCCTCAGAAACGGAAATTGAGGAAGCCTTCGGGTATTAACGAAAACACAGCTGAAAACTATGTCTAAATCTGAGCAGATCTCAGAAGAAGTGTTCGTATCGATACATAAGAGAAGCAGGTGCGTATAATCGAGCACAAATCAACACTTGAACAACATGTTTTTCGGTCTTCTTATCCCTCTCTTCTCTAGGTTATTGTTCTCGAAAGGAGTCACCCTAACAAATGGTATAAAGTACATGACTGGTGGTTACCAGTAACTGTACTGGCATGAGTTGGTGCACAACCTCCTCCGAGTGAACAGCCTGGCAACGGCAATACTACTGTCTGCGACGCGAATCTAGAGTTGTGGCTAAGGTTGACAACTAACTTATTTGTTGTTAGACAAGGAGAAAAGACAAGGCTACAGCGAAAGCTCGGTCAGATTAGTAGGGCGCATGCACATCCGTCGCTAGTACAATTAGCTTCCGCTTTTAACTTAAATGCTATTTTAATAAACTGATTTATTTTGCTTAATAATGCTCAAGCTATTATAAGGAGATGCCCGGCAAGGTTGCGCCAGTAGTTTCTGGGTGGCGCCCATTTCTGACCCTTTTCTAAACATATCCCGAATTCTAAAGCACTACTCCCATACACCACATGATACCTTTCTTCCAACGATAGGAAGCTCTTTCACGGGCACCAGATCACCCAAATCCTGCATTATCTTTCAGAGAAGCAACCAACGAACAATGCCAAATTTATCCCACAAGATCCGAGGCCACGCCTCCCATTCAGCCCTCAAATATCCATATCACCGGGAGTCGGCTCGCTGCTGATACCGTGGAGCACCGATTTGTCTCCAAGTTTGCCTTCGGCCAGCTTGAGAACTTCCATCAGCTGACTTGCCCCAGCCGGCCACACGTCGGGCCCAGTTCGAACATCAACACCACCCTGTAAGATCTGAGCTGCAGTGACCTTCTTCTCATAAAACTCCGCATTCGCTTCCTTCCTCTCCCTGATTACAGTTCCATCCACCGACAAGCCACCGTAAAGACCTTTCGACTTCGTGTACGTCCATACTGGCTTCAAATCGTGCTTTTCCGCGTTCCAAGGTCCAGCAGTAACAGCCACCCCACCACCGAGACTTAATTCGGGTGTCGAGTACGCCTCGACAGCTTCGTCGGTATTAAGAATACAAACGCAGTCGTACACGTCCAGTCCATAGACCATTCCGAAGCCTCCAGATGCCACTGAGAATGATGACGGGCCCGACCACGAGCCATCGGGCAGGCGCACAAGCACTACTCCAGATCCGCCGGAGCCAGATACCCACATGGCGCCGCCTCGTACTGCGGAGAATATGGCAATGCCTTTTGCAGTCGCGATTGCTTCTTTGGGAAGTCTCCCTTTTTCTGTAATTGTTGTTAGTCGTGTTCGCGAAGATTTGAGATCCCCGTGAACATCTTTACATACTGATGAAGCTGTTCAGAATCTGTGCAGCTTTGTCGCTTTCCTTTCCGACGCCCGAGGAAGTGAGGAGTCCCATCTCGATGAAGGTTGAATCCTCGAGAGTGTTGAAAACCTGGATGCTGAGAAAAATGCTGGGGTTGTCTTGGAATTGAAATAAGGGAAGTTGACGTGACACGGGAATACTCGGGAAAGTGCAAATATGTATGTTGTGATTGTGGTGATGGACATGCAAAATGAAATGAGGAGAGTCGATACGGCTAGCTACTTATATATATATTCAGGTGGAGAGTTTAGTTACTCTCAGTCATACTGACATTTCAAATCTTTAAGGCTTTGTTGTTGACAGGGTCGGATAAGCGACCCCTGAAACCGAGCTGCAGGCTGCAGCCTACTGGAAAATCGCGTCGACAGTTGGTCGACAACTGGTCGACCACTCTAATCGCATTGCTTAGCGGCTCGCTCCGATAACCGAATCTCTTTTATTTGAGGGTTGTAACGATATAAGGGCCGGGTTTTGCATATGTAAGCCTGCGCCTATCCTGCGCCTCCCTCATTTGTCATCTGTTTGGTCGATGATGATTTGAAGCTGCGCAATACGTACATGCACAACATGATTCCCTGTGATGTAACTTGAGCAGACTCGAAGGCAATAAAAGAAAATGAGCTCCCACTCAAGAAGAAAGTATCCTGTTCTAGTCATAACATGTGGTGCAACCTACCTAGGTAGATAGGAAGTCTTCTTGGGAGAAGTGGGTCTTGACACTGTTTAAGCGAGATCCGATAACTCTAAGCACTAGAAAGAATTGCGTTTGCAAAGAGTCTCGTTTTCTTGATGAGGATTCCGTCGGAAATCGTATGTACCCGGATCATGAATTTGATACCTTCTTTCAAGCCTTTCTTCCCCGCAAGGTCACTATACCTGATGATGCATCTACCGGCTCCAGGGGGTTTCAGGTGCGTCCGCTCATTCAACTCATTGACATTAAATGGTGCGTTACTATTCAGTGTGGCTGTGTGTTTATAGAAACTTGGGCTTTCGATAGCAATTATACATCGCTGGAGTACGGAGCCAAAGCAGGATCGGTAAGGAAAGCGGGCGCTGGTTGAGATCTGGGGAGACGGGGCGTCAAGCAGGTGGGCTTTGATGGGTTCAAGTACAGCAATTATCTTTTAGTCAATGCCCCACCAGGGTCATCCTTACATTGCGGCAATACTCGAGATGACCATCTAGTTAAAGCAGTATCGAAATCTCTTACAAGATTATAAATCCCGCACCTGGGCCATCAACGCCTCCAACACTTCAATCGTTTCTGATATCGTACTCTTAATGACCCTAGTCCCCCCTTCCAATTCCTCATCCAGCAACCTCTTTTCTTGTATGTCACCGAAACACTCCTCGCGACGTGTATAGAGTATTTTTATATCTTGCAGCATCGTGGACTTTGTTTTCTTCTTGACGTTCAGCAGCTCCTCCTGCTGCGCTCGAAGGGGCTCTTCATGCCCACCGAGAACAGATCGATGAAGAGCGAGCCGGGGTCGAATCGTTGGCCAAATCTGAAGCGCAACAAGAACATGTTCAGCATGAGAGGAACAAAAAAATGTTGATGATGCAACGGGAAGTCAAGGAGCTCGACCTGTGGCTGGAGGAATGCCAAAGGGTTATACAAGAGAAAAGAGCACAAATGAAGTTGGAGGGGCGGATGAAGAGCTTGAAAGGTTCGACGCCAGAGGTGATCAAGACTTTGAAAGCTTCGGGAATTCAATTGCGTGACTTATGACGTTAGAATCTGCACGGGAATGAGCTGTCGACACGTACATAGGCTGCTACTGTCATACCGTAGCCTTCTCCAATCATCCATCGATAAACACTCTGTGCACAGCTGTAGATTTTGGACAGAATTTTGCCACACGTGCGGTATCAGAAAGAAGGAGTGTAACTGTGACATCTGGGAAGAGGTAAACCTTCTCCAGCGAGCAGAATAGATGGTTGACGGAGAGGCACCTCATCCTTTAGGTTCGATTGTAGTCGCAGTCTCTGCGTCCTTCCACCTGCCGACCTTCAAGAAAGCCAGGATGCGCCTCCAGAGACCAAACCGCCCAGGTCTACGAATCATGCTACTTCTATTTCATTCTATTGGCCGACAATGCTATGTGGAATAAGCACGAGAGAAATGCCCCCATGGATTCCGCGCTTCTTAAGTCTTCGATAGTTTTTGTTGCACTTGGCAATGTCAAATTTGGCGATCAATGTCAGCCACATGTCTTATGTATGATCTGGACGTTTCTTCATTGTGGGAATTAACCTAGATGTGGATCACTGAACAGATCTTTCAGCAGTCCCTTCTATGGGCTGAGTGAAAAGCACCACAAGAATAGCTTTCGGTCGTCCAGAGGACCTAGTTTTTATCTCCCCCCTATCTTCGTCTTCCAATCATTCCTGGAATGCTTGATAAATAAATTCCCCTCTGGAGTCTTCCCTCTCATAAACCTCAAAACAAAATCCGTCAATATGTCTTTATCCCATGAAATCCTGCAAAGCTGTAAGTGAGTGATGTAAAACCAATCTTAACATCAACGACATCTTCACTATCTCAAAGCTAATCCCGCAGAGACGTTCGTGCACAAATTGCCGTTCGGTCAAATCTGGATCAGCGTAGCATTGGTCAGTATCCAATCACACCGTGCATCCTCTTCCAAGCAAATCCGGTAGCGAAGCGGCTCCCGAAGAGAAGAGACAGCCGGTGAGGATTCGGACCACTCAAGTTCCGATCACCCGACGACCCTCGTAAGAAGCATCTTTATCAGATTGAATAGAGGTAATGAGCATCTAAAAGTCTCGTGCTGAAGCTCTCCTGTCACTCTTTCCCATCCTCCTAGTCTAAACCCCGCGATGGCGTTTAAACCAAGTCTAAATAGACCGCACCAGGTGTACGTACTTTAACACACTCTTCCACAGTCTGAACCTCAATTTACTACTAAGAAAGAGCCTCCCTGTGCTGTGCTGGGGCCACCCAAGTAAGCATGTCTTCTCCCAGATTCACGAAGCTTGGAAGTCGTTCTTATGCTTATGGTGCTCGCACGTAGAAATTCCGAAACAAAAGCGTATCATAACCTTCGGACTCAGTGCAAATCGTCAACGACCGTTGGCAGGGGCTTTGCGAGACGCTGTGTTCAACACAACTCGTCGGACGATGGGCCAGATACTCTACGTTGGTCCGCCGCTCATGCTAGCGTGTTTCTTGCTAGATTGGGCTGAGAAGAAGTAAGTCCCTTGTCCCTGCTCGGTGATGTTCCCTTTTTTACTGAAAGGTGATTTACTGAACGTCTATATAGAAATCATTGGTTGAATTCCAAAGAAGGGAGGATGGCCACGGAGGATTTGTGAGATTGGTTACTTGTTCGGGGAAAGATTGCTTGATTGAAGAGAGGGCGGAGAGGGATGGTGTGGAAATGCAGTGAGAAGCACATATATAGCAGGACCTACATCGTTTTACGGCTTGGTCAACTCGGTCTCCATCTGTCAATCTCATCATCACATCTTAAGAATAGATACCACTCAGTGGTATGCCGCGGCGCCTGCAGCCATCGCAGCCTTCTATATCATTGTTTACGCTACGAGGATTTCAATCTGGGTTCTGGGTACTTGCACGACGTACACTCCTCGTCTCATCCCTTTATGGCAGACCCGTCAGCATGCCCTGCCATCAAGCTCGTCCTCTTCAGCGCATCCTCATGTCATCAGTAGCAGTCGGTATGTCATCAAGAGATATGGTGTCGAATGGTTTGTGTTGTTCGGTGGAGTAACATTCGGAACTGCTGCCTCAGCATCTTGGGTTTCGGAAGGAGCAATCGCATTAGCCTGTCCATCAGTAGAATATCGCGGAAAGTCCAGTAAGCACAGATCTTGCAAAGAGGATGCGTTCAATAGCTAATGCTAGTCAGCTGGCACCTGGCCCAGTCTCTGTGAGCTAGGACAGCTAATCGGATCCTCTATCCAGCTCTCCCTCAATGTCAAGACTGAACAACGCGGGGAGGTTGGTTACGGGACTTACTCCATTCTCATCGGTCTTCAATGCGCTAGCCTCCTGCTTTCACTCCTCATTCCTCCACCAGAGATAGCGATCCGAGCAGACGGAAGCAGATTCATGGACCCCACCAAGAACAAAGCAGTACTCAAAGAATCCCGTCGTGCACGGACACCGCTCAACACGAGACGAGTCGTCCTCCTTCTGCCCGTCCTAATCGGTTTCAAGTGGACCGATACCTATCTCAGCATCTACCTGACTAAGGACTTCCTCGCCAGATCCATAATCCCTGGCGCATTGATTTCCGGGCTCGCTGCAACTTTTGCGAATATCTTCTGGGGGTGGCATCAGACATGAAAGTGTTTTCTCGACCGAAGGTCGCCAGAGTCGCTTGGTTCTCCTTCGTGACTATTATGTTGTCGCTCTTCGGATGGCAGATGGCGAACTAGAACAAGTACAAAGATATCGTACCCAATGCAACCCTCGGTTGGGATACTCCTGGGTTAGGACGAGCGCTTGCTTCGACTGTTTTGTTTCGGTAAGCGACCCCTCAATTCAGGTGCGGGGTAGATACTTACCACGATCAGATTCTTGAATGAATCTCATTACATGTTCGTTTATTGAATCACGGGTACCTTCAACAACGATATCGAGACTCTCACTCTGGGCGTGGGTATCTTCAGATCGTTCGAGGCCTTCGGCTCAGCTGTCTCATTTGGTCTGGGCGCAGCTCATGGAGTCTCGCCGATCGCAGACCTGTTGACAGCATTTGTGACAGCATTCATGATGCACTAAATGTTCGTTATCTGTATTCCAACAACTTCTTAGGTCGTTTTCCAAGTTCCCGAGCATCATCCGACAGAAAAGAGCATTTGATCGAGGAATCGAGTGAGAGTGTTGCAGTCGGCAAGGCGACCAATACGTAGCCTGGTAGAGCGACTGATGTCTGATTGATTGCTCATTACGATACGCTTGGGTGGGACCTTAAGGTGTGCACTTCGTGACGGCGAGTCCGGTCGCTGCACATTGAAGATTGATGAGGGTCCGGCGTGCAGCTTTCAGCTGTCACTACATGAGCGAAAAGAGGGAATAAATAATGGGACAATTACTTTACAACGCAAGCCACAAGCGTAACGTGTCGTTGTTCCCTGCAATCTTACTAGTTCTTGTATGCGCCAAGAGAACCCGTTGTTCAAATCTCACGTAAGATGTTTGTTTCCCGTTGGAGCCAATCTGTGTACGCCGCGCGCTATCGTGCCGATCCTTCTTGCATAAAACTTTCTTTCTTGAACCCCCCTTTCCCCAAGGCTTAATCAGCTGTGAATATCCTCAAGTTCCACATATTTTAAATCAAGCGATAATGTCTTCAACATTTCGGTCCCGATGGCCTCAAACCGGCACCATCATTAGTGATTCCTATACACCACAATTCTTCGATGCAATCATTCCAGAAGATCGTGAGAAACTCGACGCTTTAGTCGCATCTGGCGCCGTCACAACAATCCACGACAGTCTCCAAGATCAACTCGAGGAACTGGTCGAGGTTCGCGCGCCATATTTGAGGGTGAAAGGCGCCGCTTTGAATCAACTAGTGCTCGCGCACCTAGCCGGGACCCCAATCGAGTTTTACGGCACCTATGTCTTCTTCCCGTGGCGCAAAGAACTCCTGCACATTCTCCCCAAGGATGAGTTCATCGAAGTGCGAACCAGTCGCAATCGCTACAGGATCACACCTTCCGAGCAAACTCATCTGAGCTCGATGACTATTGGGGTAATAGGTCTTTCTGTCGGATCTGCGACTGCACTGACCCTTGCACTGGAAGGCATCGGCGGCGAACTACGCATTGCGGATTTTGATGTCCTTTCCTTGTCAAATACGAACCGCCTCCGTTCGCCCATCAGTAACATTGGATTCAACAAAGCTGTTCTTTGCGCTCGGGAGATGTGCGAGATTAACCCATACCTAAAGATCAAGGTTTTTCCGACAGGGCTGCAAGAGGATAATTTCGAAGCTTTTCTCACCAATGGCGGGAAGTTGGATCTTCTGATCGAAGAGTGCGACGATTTACCCATGAAAGTGTTCTCACGAGAGCGGGCACGAGAGCATGGGATTCCGGTGATCATGGAGACGAGTGATAAAGGAATGCTCGATGTGGAGCGATTTGATAAGGAGCCGGAAAGGCCGCTTTTTCATGGTCTCATGGGTGACATGGATTCGAAGAGGATCCGAGTATTAGGTCCGAAAGAAAGAATGCCGTATCAATTGAGGATTGTTGGGACGAGAGACTCCGTGTCTCCAAGGCTGTTGGCGTGTCTATTCGAGATGGGCAGGACGACGAGGTCATGGCCTCAGTTGGCGAGTGCTATCAGCTTGGTAAGTGACACTCCACGGCAAAACTCTGCTGTGCACTTGACAGTGCTCGTAGTTCCTTTCAAGTCTCAGAACTAGAGTAACTGCTTGTAAACTGGATTCCAAATCAGTGCTGACCATTTTCAAGGGTGCGGGTGTTGCCGCTGACACTGCACGGCGTTTGCTCCTTGGTGAAACTATACCGTCTGGACGCTTTTATGTTGATCTCACGAAGCTTGTGTCACCTGAAGCGTCGGCTGCTTTGCCGGATTGGGAAATCTTGGAACCAAGCGAGGGTTCGTATACTTTATCATTTTCCCATCATACTGTCCCTAACGTTAACATTCTGTTTTGCTATTCATACGCACATAACCTTTTGTTCTGTCTCCTCTCATTCTGCATCTCAGATATGATACTGACTCGGATATTACAGCTGTCAGTCAGTCAGCGACTACCTCTCCAGTCGCTATTCCTCCTGTCCCTGAAGGAGAGATTACAGGCCCCCTAGGACGAGACGAAGTGGAATATATCATCGCTCACGGTTGTCTCGCACCCTCGGGAGGAAACAGCCAGGCGTGGCATTTTACGCTCCGCGATGGCCGAATTGATTGCAGTATTCCCACTACCTATGATTGGACCCACATGGACTTTGAAGGTCGCTCTCTGTTCGTCGCCATGGGCGCGGCGGTTCAGAATATCGTGCTCGCTGCTAAGTCTATTGGTCTCGAAGCTGAGATCATACCCACCATGAGACCTGGCTCAGAAGCTGTCTGTAGCATCAACTTCAGTCGTGTGGCTCCAGTACAGGCGAGACTCTTCGCGGCCATACCAAAACGCATGACGAACCGTCAACAATCTGGTGTCGGAACGTCCCTGACAAATGTCAAGATACAAGCGCTCGTGGATACTGCTTCGCGTTGGGGTGCGAAGCTGAGCATTGTCACCGATGAGGACAGAAAGCGCAAGGTAGCAAATGTCATTGGCGCGGTTGATCGAGTCAGAATCCTGCATCCTGGCCTTCACAAAGACCTTGGCAACGAGATCCAGTGGACACGCGCCGAAGCACACAAGACTGGTCGAGGTATTGGCATTGATACACTGGGTATGGATGCGACCGACCGTGTTGGTGCATATCTTATGACCAGCTGGCCCGTCATGGAAGTCCTCCGCGATCTAAATCTGGGAGAGGACTTGAAGAGAATGGGCAGTGGCTTCAAGTGCAATGCGTATGCGCTGTTGACTATGCCGAAGAAAGGCTTACAGTCGTATCTGCAAGGTGGACGCGCTATGGAGGAAGTCTGGCTTGAAGCTACTCTGCAGAATATTGGGTTCTGTCCCTCTAGTAGCAGTCCGTTCATGTTTGCGCGTCTTGAGGAGGGTGGTGATAACATTTATTCCGAGCTAGAGAAACAGACGCTGAAAGCTGCGAGGCAGGAGTTCCTCGATGTTTTTCCTAAAGCAGATAAGGAGTGCGAGATTCTCCTGTTTCGACTCAGTGAGGCAGCAGCTCCTGAGACGAGGTCCTTGAGATGCCCAGTATCGGAGGTGCTGACGATTTGTGATAGATGAATCAGATGTCAGGGGAGCTTTGGTAAATGTACTGGTTCAAGTAGCTTAGAAAATCTCACAGATATTTAAAGACTGTATTGGCAAATCGTGGTGGATTCAGAATACCTTCAGTCCTTCGAAAGCGTGCATTGCTTCTATTCTATTATGTACGGATTCTGAAGTCTCGTGCTACAGACGTGGCTTCTCAGAAAGCTCACTACCCCAGAGGTCCCATTCCATACCCACCAACTCCACCTTCCAGATCCTCCCATCCGAGTCCGTCTCATCCACAAACCTCTTCTTCCCGTTCAACCGTTTCAAGCCAATATTCTCATACCAATCTACCAGCGAAAACTCAGGTCTTCCATCCCCAAATTTCTCGAATCTCTCAACAGCCTCCTGGCTTTCCCTAACAGGCACGTCTATCACGGCATATCTTGCGAATCGACCAGCCACAGTCCTCATCGATTCAAACACCTGACGCCCAAATTCCAATCCTCTGATCGCAGGGGACAGATAAAGACTCGTAGCGCCTACGCGCCCTCTTGCAGGGTCGCTGATGCCTGTTGGTGGGAAATCCATGGACACGTGACCAATGGGCATAAATGTTTTCCGTCTTTCACGCCTGAAGGGAAAAACATCTGATCCGGTATCTGACAACGGCTCCGATTCTTGGGGGAATTGAAGAATGTGGCCAGATAGGAGGGCATCGTGGCATGGATGAACGGGCTTCAGGACCTTGATTCTTAATGTCAATTGGATAGCGTGGTGAAGTGACGAGCGGATTGAACTTACGAGCCAGAAAATAACCCTTTGACCAGCAAGCTGTTGGTCTCGCCAGTTCGAGACATTTTCTACGCCCCAGCCACAGGATGCGCGTTGCTGTCGAAGTCGCTCAAATTGTTGTTCGGAGGTGGGGTCCCAGGGTATCGTGGACATGAAATTTCTGGGAGACATGGGTAATAAAGATGTGAAATCGCGATGCTCCTCGACGGCGAAACGAATTAGCGAGAGGTTGTGTTTATGGCCTTCAGAGCCGAGTGTCTGCTGTTTCCAGTGGAGTCTGGATGGAGTTTTGAGATGGAGGTCTTACGTGAGACCATGCAGGGCCTGCATCGCCCCTGAGCCTGGCAATCTAAAAACAAAATTTACGTAGGCAACCCCGACCAGCTGAAATCCCACCTCGAACCGTGCGCCTCAACGACTTGAGATTGCGGACGTTGCATGACCTTCTCGTGCAAAGGGCGGTGAGACTTTTTCAGTCCGGTTTGAGTATCTACGCCGTCTTGACGGCAGTAGTTCGTGTAAGAAGAACTTGATCTCTTGGCGTGACGATGCGAGAAGTACTGCAGCATCATACGTCCTTAACGAAATATGCCTCAAATGAAAAAAACATGTACTACGCGCGATAATAAATCTACTAGTGATCAAGAACTTCGAAGACAAAAGGGCGAAATCGAAGTTGAAGTATGTCTGGAAGGAGAACGCTTCGCAGAAAATTGTTGAGGGGATCGACAAACGGCAAGCGATGGAAGATCCGACCTGGCCTGGATCTTCGTTATACAATGCCAAGCAAGAACATTGACGATGAGTTGGAACAATAGAACAAGAAGCCCAAAAGCGAACACGAATAGTTGTCGCCGCAAAGGGCATTCGAGATGCAGCACGGGCATGTCAAGACTCCAATGCTCGCGACCATGCGAGTGTCTGGAAAGTGAGTGTCTGGAAAGTGAGTGTCTGGAAAGTGAGTGACGAAATTAAGATGGCGCCAACTGGAATCGCTCATTCTGCAGTGGAGCTTTCTCGAATGGACGATGAAAAAAATATGTGCTGATCGATACCATGTTCTCCAACGCAACCTGAATCTGATATAAACTTAATTCTACCAAGCCCAGCACTCTGTTCCTCGGAAGACGGTCAAGTCAAGCTGCCACTGGGTACGTCCACACAGTTAAAGTCGCATCTTTGGATTGATGAAAGTACAAAACTCGCTGGAGAAAGTAGTAATAGGAATGATGGCGAGGACTCTGGCTTTGGGGTTGGCGTCGGTGGGAAAGATGAGGAGTTTGTCGACGATGGTGTTATGATTGGAGTTCGGTATATCAAGAATGTGCTGCAAAAGATGTTGGAGATCACCGTATGATAAGCAAACTTTGAAGGTATGAGACGGAGATCGTCTGATTCGTCAGGTGCCCGCGACATCAAAGTCCTTATTGAGTGCCTAGGTATACTGCTAAACTTCCAATTTCGCCAAGCGAGCAACAAGCGAGCTTTTGGTTGTAGAGTTTTGGGCCACAACAAGAACGTTGGACAAAAGACTCCTTGAACACGGAATTTTTTGACCACTGGTGTACGATGTTTGTGATAGACATCCTCGGGTTCCTTTTTCCTGATTGGATGCTCGCATTGTGGCTTGCAGGTGCCAAGCTCGCATGCACGACAATTTCAGCTCTGCAACAACGACAGACTCATTTCTGTCTCCTTCCTGTCGTTCGTTTCAATAGATTTACTCTGGAGGCTTACAAGAACGCTCACAATTGAGGAAGATGCCATCCCGATCCATATATGTCTACACACCGCTCGACCCCGTTACACAGGAAATCCGGCTGATTACTCTTCGCCCTAGCGCTAACCTCACTGCCGCAGTCGACCTCACACTCTCGACCGTCTCTCTTCTCACAAAGCCAGCATACGAAGCTATCTCCTATGTCTGGGGTGACCAGAATATCACTGCTCCAATCACTCTCGATGGTGTCTCGGTCGAGGTCACCACCAACTTAGAGGCAGCCTTGAGACACCTCCGCCTAGAGTCCGAAGAACGTATCCTATGGGCAGACGCAATCTGTATCAATCAGCAAGATGACTTGGAAAAGAATGTACAAGTGAGTATGATGGGCGAAATCTATAAATCTTGCTCGAAGTGTCTGGCTTGGCTTGGAGAGGATCCAGAAGGGCATGGAAAAGTGGCCTTCGATATGATCGAAGACATTGCGGCTGGTGGAAAGGTGCCATTCGAGGAATGTACCGGTGATACTGAGCATTCTACAGCGAAGCTTATATCAGCAGAGGACATCATGAAGCGACCTTATTGGACCCGGATGTGGGTTATTCAAGAAACTGTGCTTCCAGCGCAGGTTGAGTACTGGTGCGGCAAGAGTATACTGGCGCGCACAGTTTTGACACGGGCTGCTGAACCAACAAGCTACCAGCACATGGCTTATGAACCGAGACTTTGTGACAGATGTACTGGTGGACTGGCATTCACGACAGACCCTGTGAACGCTATAATTTCGAGGTCGAAGAGCTCAGGATTATATGTTCCGGATGACAGTTTCTGGGTTTTGAAGCACACCAGGAACTTATTGTGCCAGAATCCATTGGACAAAGTCTATGCTATTCGGGCGTTGATGGGAACTTCATTTCGGTCTGGCATTGTGGTTGACTATCAGCATGCGACGCTGAACACACTAGCAGTACAGGTGCTTCAAGCGGATGTTATAGAGAACGATTCTCTTCGTATGCTCGGATTGATTGATCGGCTCGAGGACGAGGGAGGGGTCGCGTGCCCATCCTGGTGGCCAGACCCTTACTGGCATCCAAAGCTGACCTCCTTCTATAAGCACGCCCCGGATCCTCAGCCAAGAATGTCACAAGATGCCCATTTTCGAGCTTGTGGGTCTGCAGAGGCGTATTTGGACAGCCAACGGATTGAAGATGGACTATTGGGGGTGTCTAGCCTTCTGTGCGACATTATTGATGAAACGAAACAATTTGAAGCGATTGGCTCTGCCACATTCATGAGTTGGCTTAAACGAGTCGCAGGAATAACAGGCATGAACGTGGACGAGGAACTTGTATGGCGGTCAAATCGTGATCAACCACAGCATCCTAGTTCCAGAGAAGGACTCATTTGTAATCAATACATTGGCGGAGGGACTGTCAGCAACGCTTGGTGGCGAACCTTGATATCGGACCATGTCTTGGATAGCAGCCACTCTTGGTCTCGGGCAGATTCTTCGGAAGAGAAAGTGCTCTGGAGTGTCTGGAATAAGCTGTCGAGCAACTCGGTCGCATCTTTCAGTGCGTCTGTCAGTCAGGATCGGGACCCAGAATTCTATCTTTTCGTCGTCTTTCATTACACGACGGATGATCGTTCTTTCTTGACCACTCATCAAGGTTACATGGGTGTCGGGCCTCGGTGTGCACGCTCTGGGGACGAAGTACACATAGTGGCAGGAAGCAACTGGCCACTACTACTCCGAAGAGTTAGTGATGAGACTGAAACATCCCCCGTCTTGTATCGCTGCCTGGGAAAATGTTATGTTCATGGCATCATGGATGGTGAAGCTGCCGGGAGATTCGAAGATCAAGCGTCCAAAATTTATCTTGTCTGATGCCATTGGCTCCGCGGGATGAGGGAAGTCGCGGACGGAGGCTTTGTTAGGTTTGGGGTAATTGTTTGAGTTCAATCTTGAGCCGGATTGCCACATTGCCTGTCCAGCTTGCTAATCTATCATTGAAACGTTGACTGGAGCCTAGCAAGAGACGTGAGCCGTACTATGAGAGAAATGAAAGAGACGAGAACGTGAGAGTATAGTGATGACATGACTTGGTCTTCCTGCCCCAAATATACAGACGGCCAGCATAATGGTCACTCCGTGCTTTAACACAGAGAGATCTCCGAGATTTAAGTCCCCGTATTACCGAAAGATACCGTCTCTCCAAGTCCAAATCCACTGATTAGCCTTCGAGTCAACCACTCTCAAAACAAACGTATTGCATTTAGGCGAGCGCATGGTAAACAAAGCCAAATAACGCAAACATCAATCACCATAAAAATCCAATTTTGAACGCGAAAAGGTGTCAGCTTGAAATAGCTTGATAGGCTCAGCCATTGAACGAATATACAGTGGCAAAAAGAATATTTACAAGAACCCCCCACAACCCCACCATTTTACACTCATCCCCTCTCATCCTCTCCCAAACCCCTACCCGCCTCCCAAGTTCAAATATACCGTATCCTTAACACACAGGTCAGAGTACCTTTTCAGATGCATTGCGAATACCACTGATTATTCACAACACAAGTCGACCCCACTACACAAGCTGTCGCGCCCTTCCACCCCTCACCACCACACTGAGCGTACTTGGCTGCGAGCGCTGCGCCAGCGGCAGGAGCAGTCGTAGCCGTAACAGGTGCCTTGCTCGTTGTAGTAGCCTTAACACTCGATGTCGTAGTAGCAGGGACAACAATGTTGACTTTGGTCGAAGTCGAGGTAGCTTTAGGTGCGGTCGAGGAGGAAGTCACAGGCTTGACAGCTGCTGCTGCGAGTTTGTATCGACTAGCAAGGTTTCTCCACCAGTCACGCATCATCCAGATATCGAAGTCGGTAACGGTAAGGGAGGAACCAGCTAGCATGATGAAGTTTGTGATACCTGTGGGTGTCCAATCGTAAAAATCGTCAAGAGCGAGTGTGTGGCCCTATTGGTTTGTCAGTTACACCTCTCGCAAACAGCCACAATATCAGACGAGTGGATCAGAAAGTACGTACGAACTCATGCAACCAAATATGTGGGTTATCCAATGCCCCCAAGAAGTACTCACTTCCGACCCTCTGTCCCCAATCCCCGCCAGCACCACCTTCCATACCAGCAGTCAACCACAAAGACATATCATATCTCGCCTCCGCTCCTCCAGGACACTGTCCATAATTGCCATCTTGATGAAAGAATCGTCCACAGCGAGGATCGCACTCCGCAATTCCCTCAGAATCGACGGTTGTATAGACCTTCTCGGATGCAGAAAGCGACTGGAAGAGGGATGGGGCGGTGGTCGCCCAGCCGGTGACTTTGACGGGAATGGTCGTGTATGGCCAACCCATGAAGCCGGTGAGTTGGTCTGTCCACTTGAGGACGTTTTTCTGAAGGGAAGAGATTATGGCTGTGCGTTGTGCAGCGGAGAGGGTGGCCTTGGAGTCCCAGCGGACGCAGAAGTTGATGGTGCTGTTGATACGTCAAGTCAGTTTTGGTCCTTGCGGAAAGTCCACGCCATTCACAGCATCTCTCCCTCTCGGCAATCCAATTCCTATTTCCCTTTCCCCGGCCAAGGATTCCAAGTGATGTGGCGAAGACGAAAACAGGAGAAACGTACCCATTGGCAGCCATCAAGATATCATAGCCATAATTCTTAAAACCCAATGCATTCCCATTGTTATAAGTATTCATCTCATGATCCCAAACTTCCTGCAAGGGCTTCACCAGATTGGACGGCGGTGCCCAAGTGCTCTGCCTCTTCTCCACGCCGGAGCTGCCAAGTAAACTCTTCCATACATCGCCAGACTCATCACGGAGATCAGAGGCCGATGTAAGTTGCAGCAGACCTGCTGCCAAAAGAGTTGATGTGCTCAGGAACTTCATCTTGAAAGCGAAGATATGTATGATATAATTTTGTAAGTATGTAGAAACGAAAGTGTTGTGAGTGAAATTAAAGAACGAATGAATGAACGAAAGACCCAGGAACGAAGATGGCCCCGGAGTTAAATAAGTAGGAGAAATCTTACCTTTATATATATAAAGGCGCCCCCCGTTGTTCTCCCCTCATCGTATCCCAGAACGGGAATACTATTCACGCTACTGTACTCCGCAATCGACACGTCTTTCCCAAATAAAAATTTCTGAGTACCTAGAAGCAAGACGCAGTAGGAAATTACTACTATATCAAAAACGGCGATCCCATCATTACGAGCAGGACCGTGGATCCTTCAGGCCGAAGAGCCCGAAACATTGGGGATAGCGCCTCATCTATTCCTTTCTATGGTGGAGAATTCTCCATCCACATCCAATTCAGTACTCCTAGCCTTGTACTTCATGACTCGCATGGAATGAGGAACATGCCATCCGATGATCTGTTAAGCTTGAAGAAGGGACCATCCGTACTTTAGATGTGAGATTTTTCCCGGGTTACGGGGTGGATGCAATCCGGGGATGGGAGCTAGATTGGGAATAGGAAGGAGCTTGGCGATGTTTCGTGACTGCCGACATTTAGACAACCAGCTTGGCAGGGAGAAATATCGAGCGTCTTTGCGAACACTCCCAACTTCCAATATTCCACAAATCACCTGTCATTGGATATTCTGTACGTGGAAGATATCAATTAGAGGCTTTCCCCTCGAATGGCTGTGCTTGAACCTTGAAGGTTACATCGCTGTCTGTCGCTCGCTTTTTTGCGTGCTCGGTTAACTGTTTTGATGCAGTACTGGTTTGTTTCCACCACTCAGAAAACCCTGTTCACAAATCAATGCTGAAGTACCGAGGAGGGATTCGCATCTAGAGAATTCAAGATCTTTCAAGACTTCTCGGGTCATCTATTACGATAAGCCTGACTCGAAGTAAGCTAAGTCTCGCTCCATCACATCTTGCAGGGGGAAGTCCATTTCGCTGATGAACGTCCGCCAAAGTCAACAAAATGATTCCTAGCAACACTAATAATAACAACGTTGTCCGCACAGAGAGAGCACGAAACGTTCGAGATTACCGTTTTGTTGCACCAGCTCATACGGAAAAGGTTTTCAGCACATTGGAACTTGCAACTTGCAAGATAGTGGAGGCATTGGCCCCATCCAGCATGGCATACACCGGCGCTTCGAAGTTCAAGGCAAGTGTTGACACAAGAGGCATCAACGCATCCACGAGCAACATCTTCCCTTCCCACCAGTGGTCCATTAGCTACACGAGAAAGTATGACAATTCACCGCTTATAGGCTACTCCCTGAACCAAAGACGCCAGTGAATTAAGTATTCATATCAGAACTTATGTGGACCAACGATGGCGTTTTCGATGGGATATCACCAGGTGTCTTTGAATTAGGGCCCTCACTTCGACATGATCGTCAGTCTTAAATCCCTCCTGATGGACCCAAAAGACACTCTTCGCACGCCGCATAATTTTCTGCAGAATCCCAAAGGCAGCCAAGCACAAGAATCCACCACCAATGAAGGGGGATTTTGTATATCACATATATACATACACACACACAGTTCTGTCCTCGATCCTTCTCTTCTCGATCTGTGCTACTTCACCAACCTCCAGCACCAAGCTCCAGCACCAATTCCAAAATCTTTTCAGATTTGCATCTCATCTCGTTGCACAGCATCACATCACAATCTCGCAGATAGTTGCATGATCATGGAACACTTCTCACAATCCCGAACTCGCCCACCGACCCTCCCTTCAGTACCTTTCTATCGTTCACGTCCCCTCCTTTTCCTTACCTTTCCATCTGTCCCCCTCCCCTGTCTCTTGTGCAC